>CM062809.1:456553081-456815977 GCA_031772625.1 Pinus tabuliformis | reverse complement strand
AATAGACTTTGGTGCATATTTAGAGGGGATACAATCAAAAGCATTTGAATACTTAGGATGAAAATATAGTATTATATACAATCCTCTTATAAAATTAAGAGGTAAAAAATTCTATTGGTAACTACCCACTTGAATTCTTTTCTGGATATTTCTACCTTCGCCTTTTGATATTTCATATGGAATGTAAGGAGGTGTCAGGGAGGATATTATAATGGACACCTTAAGGATAAAAAAATTATTGAGAAGATCAAGAAGATCCATATATAGGTATATGAGACACTCCAGAAGTCAGAAGAAAAATATAAGTCGAACCATTATCATCATAGAACAAATAATTCATTTAAGGTGGAGTATAGAGTATGTTTATAGTTGAACAATGAGAACCTATAGTGTCTCGACAAGAAAATCAAGCCATTGGGGTGTGGTCCCTTTGAGATAATGGAAAAGGTGGGAGATAATTCCCATAGACTCAATATAATCCCATAAATGTGTATTTACTCAGTTGTGAATGTAGAGAATATGAAAATATATGTGTCTTCCATGTTATGTCAAGTAGAGGAATAGTTCCTAACTTCTGCAAAGGATTTGTCACTAGATGCTTATGAAAAGTTGACTGAAGATACATTTTCATAGAATATATCTAAAATTATGAGATGGGGGTAGCATGACATTTGGAAAATTAGATTGGAAGGAAAATTTCCAAGAAAATATAAATGGTACACTTGAGATAAGCTAGAGTAAAAATTCCCTCGCCTCATTTAGTAGAAGATTTTTCGGACCAAAATCCTTTCAAAATGGGTATTCGTGATTTGTATTGGATCGTTATGTTGTTTTTAATCCATATCAATTCTTTTAGAGTGGAAAAAATGGATGAATCAGCTCATATTACCATTTTTATCTGTGGGACCTAGTTTAGAAAATTGGGGTTTGAAACCTTCCAAGAGAGTTTTGATGCACCAAACATAATTTTTTTAAGAAATTTTTTTTCTTCAAAACCACACCTTTCTTTCCTATTCTACACATAGAGAATTTTCCAATAGTGTAATAATTTCCTCAATTGGAGTTTGTATACAAAATTTATCCCACTAAGAAGTTGACCTTCCTATCTCAGCCACTATATTTTAAGAGGATGTCATGTAATCTCTGGTTATTCATGAAAAGTGCATATCCACATGATTATGATGATAAATGATATATAAGATTCCATATTGCTATTTTGGATATGTGCTAAAGAAGTCAAACCTAAACACTAGTAGGTTATCAGGTTGTGTTATAACTAGGCCATTAGGATGGAAGGGTTTCCATTCTTTTCAAGTACATATGTTATATAGAAGATAAAAGTAGCCGAGAGGGATAGGAAGAGAGCACAGAGAGAGAGAAATACTTCTTTCTACTCGCAACCATTTCTTATTTAGAGAGATATTAGAGTGGCATCACCTTCTAGTTGGGTTTTCTAAGGAAACAATTTCCCATGATATCTTGTGTCAATCATGGTTTGTGAATTTTTATTTTCCTTGTTCTCTATATTTTATGTAGTCATAATTTGCATACATACAAAAATAAACATTATTTTACAGATCCATAAATCTAAAGAGAGACAAACCATCATTGTGCAGATTTATAAATTTTAAGTATAATTTTATCATATCTGTTATGACAAACTGTCCAATATAATATCCATGATAGTTTATATATCAACTAATATATTTCCTCATATGGCCATGTTCTCTGAGGTTGTGAACTATTTCCCTCTTAGAGGGTTTCAACCATGTAAAACCACTAGTGTTAGGATCTTCAATTTGGCTTTGTGAGTGGTTACATAAGGTTTTTATCTAAGGTGTAATACCATTTTTTCTAAAAATGATATCATACATCATTTGAAAATTTAAATATATGTTGCCACGTGCAATAAAAATATTTTTGGGTTCTACTACTTTTATGTATTTCTAGGCTAAGTATATTTTGTGTTGTACCTTAAACATTGGTTTAAGTTAGAATGCTTTTTTATCAAAAAAATGTTTCTATTTTTTTTTTTTTGTAAGATCCAACCTTTCTTTAGATACATATGTGTAAATTTTACATATACCACTCTTCAATTTTTTTATGAGCTAGTATTATGGCATTACTACTTTTGTTCAAAATTTACTATTATGGCATTACTACTTTTGTTCAAAATTTACTATATTTATGATCTACTATGCTCATTCTCATGCACTCTATGTAATCACAATAAATAAAAATCAGAGTAGAAAGTGTTTTTTTTTTTTGGTGTATATTCTTTTCTCCATTCTTGATGTCACTAGCAAATAAAAATAGAAGAAACTTACATTTTTGACATAATACGACTGAGATATATCCTTATCACTCTAAAGTTTACATTATTTTAATTTTATTTATTTATTTTTAATTTAAATTTTAAGAAATACATGGAATTACACTCCACCCACATATATATAATTTAACTATTATATAGAATATGTGGAACCTTCTACCCAAACATTTAGTTTAAATTATCTATGGAATAAGTGGCTATGATATTCACTCCATATATTAGTTATTAAATTAATATATGTGGGTTTCACATTATTTTACATATATTAGGTTGAATACAAATTTATGTAATGAGTTTTAAATTATTTTATCTAAGTTGGAATATAAAGTATTTTTTATTTAATTTAGAAAATAAAGAGTGAATAATATGTGGGATTGTATGTATTTATTATTTTGAATTTTGAATTGAAATTTAATCTTTTATAGGCTAAATATTACTTTACTCTAAGGTTATGTAGTACATGTTTTTAGTGTGTTAAAATATCGAGTATAAGTTTTTAGAGTGTTTAAACATAGATATTTGGGAAAATTTTAAGAATTCTTACCAAATTTAAATGTATAATAAATTGGTGAATCTCCATGGTACATAAGAAATGTTTAGGCTATTTTATTAAACATATAACATGCATATATATTTATCTGGTGAACTTTTTATTGATTTATAAGATCTTGTTAAATCTTGACCATTCTTTCACTAAATTGTAAAATGTTATAAACTCTTGGCAAATATTTCACAAAAGTATAAAACCATGTAAAATCTTGTCAACCCTTGAAAATGAATAAAACCATATATAATAATAAGAAAAAAATTCATCAAGGTATAATATACTCATTTTCCATGTTTGGAAAAAGAAAAATAATGGGTTATGTTTGTTGAGGTTATTCGGTGTGTGTTATATTCTTTGTACGACTAGTCCCACACGGTGTAGGTTGTGCCAGGTGCAGTGGGGGGATCACAGGGGAGGAAGAATCCCCCTTATCGGGGGACTTGCAGGGGGGCAGTAGCCCCCTGCACAGGCCTGGGGCAATGCCCCATGATTTGTTTTATTTTTATGCAGACCTATGGATGGGGGGGCAAGACCCAAAGACAATGGGCAAACCTACCCATGGTTTGGTGCATGGGTTTTGCACATGGTTTTGGGAATAATGGTTTTTTTCCCATGGTATTTTGTAGATCAGGTTAAGGGGACTATAGTTATGTTCTAATCCAGGGTTAATGGATTGGGGTTTATGAATGCTTCGACATGTATATATATGTATTGTAACATTAAAAAGAACATAATGAAAAATCAATCTAGTAACCTCGGTTTTCAGATCTAGGAAAAAATCTTTGTGTATATTTATTTTATGTTCTCCCATTGTATATTTTTTATGTTTTAAGAATTGTTTGCAAGTAATTTCTTTACAAGGTTGAAACCTACAAAAAATTTTACTATACATCTTGCAAACATCTTTGTATGTTTTAATCATTTTTTACCATAAAGGTCTTATTCCCCCAAAAGGGAAAGTGTTTGGAGGGGAATCCCCAAAGGGTACATATTGAACTATAGAGGTTCTTCTTCTCAAAATAGGTATTGACACATCTAGATAGCTCATCATTTTTATGTAATCCATATTTTGGAGGCTTCATTTGAAAATAAGTTCTACAAATAACTATCTTAAAACTCTAAATCTTTACATCAAATTATTTTTCTTTCTTATACATTATTTTTCTAATAACGATGTGTAAACCAACTTCTTTAGGATTCGGTTCTTTGTCACCATTTGTATATTTTCACCTCCTTCTTGGTTTGTAACTATTGTAATAGCAACACACTTTATGATACAATTCAAAACTCTAATAATGTTCAACTAACAAACAATTTGATAAAATTACACAAAATTAAAATTTATATTAACTGGAAGGTAAATCTTCCTTGAAACATAATTCCTTACATGATAAACGAAAAGGTAATAACACAAACTCACTAAAAATACATTATTGGTGAGTTAAAACATATAACACATAAGTCTAAACAATAATATCTCCATGTTCATTACTTGGTAGAACATGTCACAAAACAGTCACAAACAAATGATTTTGGTCTTCAAGAATGGTAGGCACTAAACATATTGTCATCCTCCCCTGATTACATGTGATTCTATTTTAGCATTGGCATTAAAAGGTATGAATATGTTAGAGAATTTCCAGTCTCATAATAATACGTCTCCTAAAATGAACACATAGGGACCTAGTGCACATACTATTTTTCTCTTCATTTAGCTAAGAAGAGTTCATTTCCCTTTCTTAATAATTAATAAGTCTTTAAAAAAATATAAATCAAACATAGTAGACATTAAAAGGTGAATATGATTAGTCATGCTACTGTGTGAAAGGAAACTAATAATTTTTTTCGTTGAACCAATGAATATATAAATAAAATAATAACTATTATGGAAAGCATGTTGTTTATGTTGGACAACTGGCATTTCCTAGATTACTAGTGATAGAAAGTGTGTTGCATTTAGTTTAACAATCATGTTGGGAGATGTGATGGGCAGTTGACATTGTATGATCGTTGGCAAGAGTGTTGGCATTGATGTCAACTAGACTAGCATGGATGTTTGTGGCAGCATATGTGAGCATAAACTTAGAGGGAGTCCCATGCTTACTGTGGTATCTTGTAGAGAATCATCACAGTAGCAGGCTTATTAAAGAAACCATAAAAAGATGACTATGATGGTTGGGAGTCCCAGAATTTGGAGGAGATTCTACCTCAAGAGATAATTTTAGATAGTTTCAAGATGGAATAGTTGGATAGTGCTCAGAAAGAGCTTTCCAATAGTATGTGGGAGTCTGAAAATGGCCTCCTTGATTAAGGTTTATTACCATTCAAAGTTTATGTGCTCAAAGTCAAAGTGGTAGATCTAAAAGTGGTTGGAGGATCCCTTGGAGTGCATTAATTTGGTGTTTTTCCAAAATAAATAGTAGTGAAGGTTGGCGAAGATACTATACAGAGCTTTGGGCAGATGTGGATGACAATGCAACAATGAGAAGCATTTCTGTTAGCACAAGAGGATCGCATCTGGCAACACGGCCCAGTGGAGTTACCCTGACGATATAGTTATGGCGAAGAAGTCTTAGCGCTAGGATGAATGGAGTGGGATGATTCCAGGGGATGATGCCATCCCTGTGGACTTACCCCAGCATGTGCACTCTGAAGAATTGCAAAGGACACAAAGTGAAATCATCGGGTAATGGAAGCTGGGACATGATAACGGAGCATCAACTAAGGTGGAGTCAAGATGGAGGTCCCTACTATGACAACTTAGCCCACTAAGGGTTATCCCAAAAAATATTTATGGGGAACAAAATGAAAGCACAGGGAGATAGGTGTCGAGCCATGCAATGACATTCTGACATCACTATAGATGGAATTCTTATCAAGCATCAGGGTTTCAGGAATTGTTTTCCCATATCGCTAGTCATGTATATCAACGATGAAGAACCAGTTCAAGACCACTCCTAATACCACAAACCATAGTGGAGTGGTGTCGAGGTTGGTTCTTGAACTTGAAAGTATTTTTTATTAATAAAGAATTTGGTAGAAATACAAGGCCTCAAGGATTATTCCATCTCCTCTCTAACAGAGTGACAGGTGATAACATTTGATTGGCTCTTAGGAGATGACACAAGATAATTATTTCAGCATGACATGGTCTAATCGATGGTGGACACGTGGCAAGTAGATTTGGCATTTTTGGGTATTTAAAAGGCCCATATTTGAGTGACATGTGTCACATATCATAGGTCGACTCGTAGCATAGGCAATGTCAAT
Organism: Pinus tabuliformis; assembly: GCA_031772625.1. Taxonomy (NCBI): domain Eukaryota; kingdom Viridiplantae; phylum Streptophyta; class Pinopsida; order Pinales; family Pinaceae; genus Pinus; species Pinus tabuliformis. The sequence goes on along the minus strand of CM062809.1, from coordinate 456,809,828 downwards.
GTGATGTCATCCTGTTATTATGAGCCTGAAAGAAATTAAGGTTGCACTTGAAATGGTTTATGGGTTGATTGGGTGTCAGCAGGGCATGGTCATGACGGAGAATGGACTAATGGAAAAAGCATTAAGCAGACCCCATCAAACACATAAGCCCACAACTCTCAAACCTAGAGGTTTATAAACATGTGCACATAATTTTGGCTAGGAGGATAGAGCTAAGACACGTTACTTAGACAACTCATCCTAGCGGGGACTTTGATCAGCTAATGTAAGAGCAGGGCGGACCACATAGGACATCTAACCCGCTAAGAGGAGCCGAGAAGTTACAAGACAGGCACAAAAAAATATTGTCAGGTTTGAGAGTTGTAGGCTAAGCTCCAACACAAGGTTATGTGCAAAAAGTGATACCAAGAGCGTAAATTGGTTAATGAAGAAAAATAAGCCCTCGGGGCTATAGCTTAATAAATGCCCAAGTCTCGGTCCTGTAGCAATTCTTCCTATTATTGTGACCATGGGACTTCAGGCCAAATACAAAGGAAAATAGGGTGTCAAGAGGAGTAGGCAAGGGCTAAGCACTAACATGAAAGGGGATATAATCAATAAGGGTCACAAATTTATATTTGGTAGCGTTTTGGCACCTTGGGCCAAGCTTCTCATTTGTGCCATATTTGGAGGACCTCTACATGATGGTTAATGTTAATTGAATGGGTTGGAAGCTTTTACTTAAGAATTAGATTCAATTCAATTGACGATAGCTCTGGTTCAGGGCATCAAATACCATGGTTAGCGGGATTTCTTAATGGTCCAGGTTCCAAGAAAAAATTGTTGGGTTTGGAACCTGATTATCTTCTGTATTCAAAGGTATCGCCGCATTGGACCCCAGTTCGTAATGGGGTGGCAACGCCGCTCATAAAATATTCACTGCAAGGGGGGTCCAGGGGGGGCGGCTATGACCTTTGAGAGACCCCCCCCCCCCCCCAGCGAGGGGATCGGGGACAGGACCGCAGTTCGTAATGGGTGGCAACGCCGCTCATAAAATATTCACTGCAAGGGGGGTCCAGGGGGGCGGCTATGACCTTTGAGAGACCCCCCCCAGCGAGGGGATCGAGGACAGCGCTGAATCTAAAAATAGATGTAAAATTGCCTTGTAAAATGTTGTAATTTCGTAGTCAATCTGGGCCGTTCTTTAGGAGGAGATCTGACGGTAGAAGTTATGTTTAAATTATGTTTTTTCGCCCTAGAAGGAAACCCCTCGCTATATATGAGGGAATTGTATTGCATCTATGTATATCTGTATTTTGAGTGAGGAAGAGAGAGGAGATTGAGAGTGAAGAGGGAATTACAATGGATATGCTATAGGTTGTATCTCTTTAGTTTGCTGGATAAAATAAAAAGAAGGACTTGTTGTTTCTCTGTGGACATAGCCCAAACTGGTTGAACCACGTATATCTGTGTCTTTCTTGTTTTATGCGTTTTCTATGTTTATATTTCTGCAATATTTTATATGTTCCATTGCTCTGTAATATATAATTTCCTAACAACTGGTATCAGAGCCAAAGGTCTATTTGGCTGATAAACTCACAGGAGAGAAGGGTTCCTGGTTTGAGTGGGAGCAATGGCGGAAGATGGTAGGTTTAGGGTCGAAAAATTTAACGGCCAAAACTACCAGCTGTGGAAGATGCAAATGGAAGATTATTTGTACTAGAGAGATCTGTACCAACCATTGAGCAGAAAGAAAAAGAAGCCGATGAGTACGATAGACATAGAATGGGATATTCTCGACAGAAAAGCACTTGGAACAATACGCTGTGCCTAGCGGCGTTGGTAGCGTTTAATATTTCAAAGGAAACGACAACAGAGGGTTTAATGTTGACATTGGCCAAACTATATGAAAAACCCTCAGCCTCAAATAAGGTATTTGTTATGAAGCGTTTATTTAATATGAAGATGTAAAAAGGTGGATCTGTTGCTGATCATTTAAATGAATTTAATACAGTTACCAGTTAGTTAAGTTCTGTAGGGGTAACTTTTGATGATGAAGTTAGGGCTCTGTTATTTCTGTGCTCATTGCCAGAAAGTTGGAATGGTTTAGTTATGGCCATTAGTAACTCTATCTCTGGATCTAGTACTTTAAAGTTTGATGATGTTGTCGGTGCAATCCTTAGCGAGGAAATGCGATGGAAAAGCTCCGGTGAGACATCAGGTAATGCTTTGACTGCAGAGACTAGGGGAAGAAAAATGGAAAGAGGAAAGAGCCCAGGATATCGCAGTAAGTCAAGAAAAGGTAGATCCAAGTCCAGATTGGGGATAGTGTGCTGGAAATGCGAGAAGAAAGGACACCTGAAGAAAGACTGCAAGTCTCGGAAGGGAAAAGAAGGAGACGCACAATAAGAAACTAATCATGAAGCGAATGTAATAGGTGATGTGTTGCAAGATGCTTTGATTCTTTCATTAGAAAATATTATTGATGCCTGGGTGGTAGATTTAGGGGCCTCATTCCATGCCACACCTGACAGGAAACATTTTATGATTATGTTCAAGGAGATTTTGGACAGGTTCGATTGGGTGATGATAAACCCTGTAAAATCATTGGAATGGGTACAATTTTCATAAACAACAAAATTGAAATCAGTGGATATTGAAGGAGGTAAGGCATGTTCCAAATCTGAAGAAAAATATGATTTCAACAGGGTAGTTGGGAGGTGAAGGTTGTGTAACTACTTTCACAGATAAAACCTAGAAGGTCACTAAAGGATCCCTGGTAATAGCGAAAGGAGGAAAGGTTGGTACATTGTATTTATGCCATGGTATTTCTAATTCTGTTAATGCTTTAACTCTATAGGAGAAGATACAGAATTGTGGCATCATAGGCTCAAGCACATGAGTGAGAAGGGGATGCAGATTCTTCACTCAAGAAATATGTTGCCAAGTTTGAAGCATGTTGATTTAAAATTCTGTTAGAATTGTGTTTATGGAAAACAGAAGAGAGTTAGATTCCTTAGAGTTGGGAAAGAAAAGAAGAGTGAAAACTTAGAGCTTGTGCATACAGATGTATGGGGACCTGCTCAGGTATCATCTCTTGGTGGCTCTCGTTATTATGTTACTTTTATTGATGATGCAACCAGAAAAACTTGGATTTATTGTATTCGAAATAAATCTGATGTATTTGATACTTTCAAGAAATGGAAATCTTTGGTTGAAAATGAGACAGGAAAAAGGTTGAAGTGTCTCAAATCAGACAATGGAGGTGAATATTGCAGCAAAGAGTTTGATAGGTACTGTTCAAAGAATGGAATTTGTAGAGAGAAGACAGTTCCAGGAACACCACAAGAAAATGGTGTGTCAGAAAGGATGAACAGGACAATCATGGAGTGTGCAAGGTGCATGAGATTGCATGTGGGATTGCCTTTACAATTTTGGGCAGATGTTGTAGATACTGTTGTTTATCTAATAAACAGAGGGTCTTCAAGTTCCTTGGATGGTGGTATTCCAGAGAAGGCATGGACAGGTAAAAAGTAAACTACTATTTTTTAAAGACTTTTGGTTGTGAAACCTTTGTCCACATTAATAAAGAAAATAGAACAAAGCTTGAGGCAAAATCAAAGAAATGTACCTTTATTGGATATGGTGTTAATGATTTTGGTTATCAGTTTTATGACTATGAAAAACACAAAAAAATTAGGAGAAGAGATGTCATATTCAATGAAAAGGTTTCGTATAACGATCAACTGCAGGAAAAGAAACCGGAAAGAGAAAATAGAGAATACACAGTGCTTGACGAGATCACAGAAAAAGTGATGGTGCCTGAAAATCATAATGATCAATAGCCAGAACAACAACCAAAATAGTAACAAGCACCTCAAACACCTGAAAGTGGTGTTAGAAGATCTACCAGGATAAGTAGACCCCCTGAACGATACTCTTCTTCATTATATTATGTATTGTTGACTGATTCTAGTGAACCAGAATGTTATGAAGAAGTAGTACAGGTAGAAACCAGGAAGAAGTGGGAGCAAGCCATGAAAGAAGAGATGGACTCCTTAGCACATAACTAGACTAGGGACTTAGTCAGGTTGCCTGCAGGTAAAACAACATTGCAGAATAAATGGGTTTACAAGTTGAAGGAAGAAGATGGAGGTAGAAAAAGGTATAAAGCTAGACTTGTGGTAAAAGGGTTTGCACAGAAAAAAGGTATAGACTTTGATGAAATATTTTCTCCTGTTGTTAAAATGACTTCAATTAGAACTATTTTAAGTCTAGTAGCAGCTGAAGATTTGCATCTTGAGTAGTTAGATGTAAAGACATCCTTTCTCCATGGGGATTTGAAGGAAGAGATATATATGCAACAGCCACAAGGATATGAGGTAAAAGGGAAGGAGAAACTAGTGTGTAGGTTGAAGAAGAGCTTGTATGGCTTAAAATAGGCTCCAAGGCAGTGGTATCTAAAATTTGACAGGTTTATGTCTGAACAAGGTTATACTAGATGTCACTCTGATCATTGTGTTTATCTCAAAAGGCAAAATGATGGCAGCTATATTATATTGTTATTGTATGTAGATGACATGCTTGTTGCAGGTTCTAACATGCAAGAAATAAATGTGCTCAAAAGAAAATTGGAAAACTCATTTGCAATGAAGGATTTGGGTGCTGCAAAACAAATCCTTGGTATGAGAATAACTAGAGACAGTAAGAATCGCAAATTAGCATTGTCTCAAAGTGAGTACATAGAAAAGGTGTTGAAAAGGTTTAATATGCAGAATGAAAAACCAGTTAGTATACCTTTGGCTAGCCATTTCAAATTAAGGAGGAGTGTCCCAAGACTTAGGAAGAAATGGCTCATATGTCTAAAGTTCCATATGCATCAGCAGTTGGAAGCTTAATGTATGCAATGGTGTGCACAAGGCATGATATTGAACATGCAGTGAGAGTTGTAAGAAGGTACATGAACAATCTAGGAAAAGAACATTGGATGGTGGTGAAGTGGATTCTCAGGTATTTGAGAGGTACCACAAATCAAGCATTATGCTTTGGTGGTTCAAACATTGTTCTACAGGGATATGTTGATGCAGATATGGCAAGTGATAGAGATAACAGGAGAAGCACAACAGGGTATGTGTTTACTGTAGGTGGAACAGCTGTCAGTTGGGTCTCAAAACTGCAAAGTGTTGTTGCACTCTCAACAACAGAAGCAGAGTATGTTGTTGCTACAGAGGCTAGTAAAGAAATGATTTGGTTACAAAGGTTTCTGGATGAATTGGGTAAGAAGCAGGAGTTGGGAAAGTTATACAGTGACAACTAGAGTGCCATACATCTTGCAAAGAACTCTACATTTCATTCCAAGACTAAACATATACAGCTCAAGTACCATTTCATACGGTCAGCGTTGGAAGATGGATAGTTGAAGCTGGAAAAGATACACACTAGCCAGAATCCTGCAGATATGTTAACAAAAGTTGTAACCAGGGAGAAACTGAGAATTTTCTCAGTTTCAATTGGTCTTCAAGTATGATGAAGAAGATGGGAAACAGCCAGGTCCAAAGTGGAGTCACTGTCTAGCAAATGAAGCAGTGGTGGAGTTGCTATAATCAATCTCCAAGTGGGAGATTGTTGGGTGTGGAGCCTGATTATCTTCTGTATTCAAAGGTATCACCGCATTGGACCCCAGTTCGTAATGGGGTAGCAATGCTGCCCGTAAAATATTCATTGCAGTCAGAGGGGGGGGGGGGGGGGGGGGGGGCGTCTGCGACCTTTAGGAGCCCCCCTCCTGGCGGGGGGATCGGGGGAAGCACCCCCGAAGCTAAGAATAGATGTAAAATTTCCTTGTAAAATGTTGTAATTTCGTAGTCAATCTAGGTCGTTCATTAGGCAGAGATCTGACAGTAGAAGTTATGTTTAACTTAGGTTTTTTTTCCCTAGAAGGCAACCCCTCGCTATATACAGGGAATTGTATTGCGTCTATGTATATTTGTATTCTGAGTGAGGAAGAGAGAGGAGATTGAGAGCGAAGAGGGAATTACAGCGGATCTGTTGTAGGTTGTATCTCTTCAGTTTACTGGATAATATAAAAGGAAGGACTAGTTGTCTCTCCGTGGATGTAGCCCAAACTGGGTGAATCACGTATAACTGTGTCTCTCTTGTTTTATGCGTTTTCTTTGTTTATATTTCTGCAATATTTTATGTGTTCCATTGCTCTGTAATATATAATTTCCTAACAAAAATAGCCATAACTGAGTGTCCCTCATGCAAGGAAGAATTAAACGAGAATGAGAATTGGAATGTAGAGCCATGTTGCATGTGAAGACATAATTTAATGGAAGAACTCCTTGAGTTTGCAGGTTAACAAAGATTTAATTCTTAGTATGAAATACACTCTGGTGCCCATTCTTAGATTTAATTCAGTTGCAGTGGCCGAGAAGTAGTATAGAGAAGAGAGATAATGCTTCCCATACATAGTCTAACTTAGAATTAATTATCAATATGAGAGAAACACATTGATGCCTATTCTTATGTTTAATGCATCTACAGTGTTCAGGCTATTTGATGTAACAACAACATGGAGATCCATGATGAGTGCAATCTTGCACAGATTCTGATTGACTAGAGAGACAACATCAATCACTGTGTAACAATGGAACAAAATAAAGGATTTCAATGGAGCAATTGGGGAAAGCATCATTCTTGAGTGAGAAGTGTAGAGAAATCTGGGTGTGTTAGAGTAGCTCAGAAGAGGCCAAGTGAGCCTGGGTTATAGAGAGAGGTTGTGTGTGCCTATGTTGTAGAGGAAAGAGGTCACGTCTGCTAGTGCTGCTATGTGAGGCTGAGAGAACCCATGTAATAGAAGAGGGTAAAGAGCAAATGAATAATGTTATAGAGTGGATAGAGTGTTGTGTGGACTGCATATGAGTGTCTTTTTTTAGCAGAACAAGGGGCCAAAGAAAGAGGAGAACAACGTTGATATCAGGCAGATAGGTTGCCATATACAGTGAACATTAGTTCCTTATTGAGTTTTGGTTGGAGCCTGCATACAGGAAGTTGGTGCTTCCATCTCTAGTGAGTGTCCGAAGAAAACTCGGGGGTTAGTGCCTCCTACAAGTTGGTTCTTGCAAAAAATACATGAAATTTATGCTTCACATGGTGCTTTTGGTAAGCTGATCAGGTGTCTACAAAAGGAGGGACTTGGTACTTCATGCTAGTGGATGATAGCAAACAAACAAAAGGGAGTTGGTGCTTCCTATGAGTGGTGGCTCACAAACATATTGATGTAATAGAGTAGGTGCTCTTATTTTTACTTCAATAACAAAACAAGCTTTGCTTTTTTTCTCCAAGAAGGCTTTCCATGTTAAACATTTGTGTCAAATGTGTATGCTACTCATGGTGTGCTTTTACGTGTTGATTTCATATTTCTGCCACATGATATTTTGTTGATGGTTATATGGATGGTTGCCAAGTTTGAATAAAAAAAAAATTGGCATAAAAGTTTAAATTAGCCTTAATATTGATTCACCCCCCTCTCATTATTAACATTGTTTCCAACAATTTGTATCAAAGCATGATTCCTTCAAGAACAACTTAACCACTCGAAGGTAGATTAAAGGGGAACAATGGCTAATCAAACTTGGCTAACACCGGAGGGAGTTTTGTTTTTAAATGGATCAAATTGTGAGCTCTGGAGGATTGGAATGGGATCCTATTTGATGATCATCAATGAATATGCTTGGTTTTCTATAGAATATGGAGAAATGAATGAATTCAATGTAGAATCCAAGGAGATTATCATGAAAGGGCTATCAAAACTAGATGCTAATAGAGTAAGGGATTGTGAGACAACAAAAGAAATGTTGATAGATTGCAATGTTTGTATGGAGGAGATAGAAATGTGGCTCAAGGGAATGGTGAGGAACCTTGTTGCTCAAGTAATGAAACAGAACATGAAGAAGTTTTTGCTGGTGATGAAAAGAAAAGGGAGAAGAAGAAATATTAGAGGAATAAAGCTCGAGAGAAGGAAGATCTTTCTCCCATTAAGGAAGTTGTTTCTCATCACTCTCAAGTTGATGATGACAAAGAATTAGAAGAAAGATCACGCTTCTTAGGAGGTATTTTATTGCTCTATAATAAATGTAAATGAATAGGTCAAACATTATCTAGATGTCCATGTGATCACTTGAAGATAAACATATCCATGCATCGAGTAGTAGTAATGAAGATAGAGCTACATTTGTAGAAATAGAAAATAAGGGATCCTCTTAAGAAGAAGAGATATGTATATCCATTGAAGAGAATAGGAATATCCCTGGTAGTGATGAAGATGGGATACTTCTTAGGCCCGTGGAAGATTCCATGGACAGAGATATGGATTTAGATGTTTGTGGTGGCTCAGCTAACACCTCTGATAATGAAGAAAATGATCTAGATGAAAGGATCTATTTTAGGAAGAAGTTGATGTCTTCTCTAAAAGAGATCAAGGAGCTATCAAAAGCTAATATTAAACAAAAGGATCAATTGTAATAATATGATCTTGATAATGGCAAGTTGACTAAAACAATAGTCGATCTTAATGCTCAACAAGAAGAGGCTAGCAGACTGAATGGGATGTTGACCAATCAGCTAAAGGAAATATAAGATCAATGTGAAAGACCACAAGCCGAAGTAGTCTCATTGAGACAAGACTTAGAAAATTCAAATAAAGAGCTATCTCAATACCATAATATTGAGGAGACGATAAAGGTTTTGAATTAGATTCTTGTTAATTAGATATTCCCGCTCCTCAAGGCTAGTTTGGGTTTCAAAGAAGAATAAAGCTCCAAGAAGGAAAGGTCTGAAGGGTCAGCTATCCAAGTAAGGGTAGTTGGAGGTTACAACAACAACAAGGGAAAATAGGTTGTTGGACAACATTAACAGTAAGGAAAGCATCAACAACAAGAGAATAAAAGACAACAACAAGATGCTAAGCAACAACGGCAAGGAGTGAAACATACGAGAGTCAAGCAACAACAAGAAAGAGTGCAAGGCAGCAACACAAACTTCCATGGAAGGCACATAAATAACCAACAAAAGTCATTACCCCCTTAAGGAAAAATCCTTCAAAGAAAAGGTAACTTCTATCATCAAAAGCCTTTTCATGGTCATTGTTTTTTTTGTAATAATTGGACATAAAGCCATAGACTATAGATGGCATGCAAGAAAACAATATATGTTGGGTAGTAGCAACCCAAGAATGTACAAAGTGGCCAAGAGTAAGAATTTTGGTAGTGAAAGGAGTTTTGAAAAGAATGTTGTCAAGAATAGCAACTCCTCCTCCCCATTCTTGTGTTATGTCAAACGCGACAATTGTGGCAATCTTAGGCACAAGATGTTAAAAAATAAAAAAGGCATAGTTATTTTTTAATTCTTGATAATTGCTTATGATGTTCTTGATTTGTTATTATGATTCTTTATATATTATTTATTTTATCTCATCAATCAATTACCAAAGTAATAGCACATAAACAATGGATACCATATGTAGGCATTATGCTAGGGAAAAACCCCCCTCAAGGGGAAAACCCAGTCAAAATTCTCTTACTTACAAAAGTATTTTTTGAGACTCTTCACCCTAGACAAATATCAAACCTTCCCTCCACATGAATTTAGACTGCCAGATCTCCAACCTACTTTCCAACAACTTCAACTATGTAGCAGCCTCCGACATAAGATAACTTCTTGCGTCAGCAAAACTTGGAAGACTTCGATCTCCCAAACTAGGGCACGAAATAAGGAGAGAGAGGAACCAATTTTTTTTTTTCTTCTTCTCCTTAGACTCCACCCAACTCTCACTTCTTTTGGCTTCCTTAGACCCACTTCGCACTTCTCTAAGTTCCTTAGAGATATCGAACTTGCTTGAGATGTGATCTTCCAAATGAATTCGACTTGCTTCAAATTTATAAGGGAGGTCCAATTAATGTGCTTAGGCCGACTTGATCTCTTCTAGGCTAACATGATGTCAAGGATACATAAATTATATTTGACTCAACACTAAACCTTTTTACATGATTCAAAAGCCCAAGAAAGGTCTCTTCAAAAGTACAACGACTTTATTGACTCAGAATAAATACTAGAAGTCCTCAATGAGGACTTTGACCTAAAACATGGTGATCCAAACATGAAACCCATGATTTAATAAGTCACAATAATAATAATAATAATTCTTTTCTTTATTCTTTTGACAAGTACATTACAAGATGACTCAAATACATTTAATGAAGACCGAACCTAGTTACATTTTCCAACACTCCCTCTTAACTAGGGAGGTATTCATCATATACAAGTACAAGGAAGATCTCAACTATATGAACCATGAAGAAATTTAGGCACCATAATGTCATGGACTAGATTTGTGACTAGGGAAATATATCCATTGGTATGTCAACAATTTAGGCACCGCAATACCACAGACTAGATTCCTGACTAGGGAAATCTATCCAAGTGGGAATAAGATGAACTCAAGACTTCAACCTCTCTAGGTACCATCATTCTTACTCGTTAACCATCAACCCAAAGATCTAGGTGTGTATCCAAAAAAAAATCTCTATAAGAAACACCACTGTTTCCAACTTCGGGACCTAGACATCAACGCAAAATGTCGGCAAGATGTTCTCCAAGGCAATGCTTCACTCACAAAGCCTTAACATTCCTAGATCCAGCAAATCAAGGATAACTAATATCTTCCAATCAAACTGATTGGTAACCAACGTGCTATCAACACCTTCGAGAGATTCATCTGTACAAACACAACCCCAATCAATAATATAATTTCATATGTACATAATCAAATACAAACCTCTGGGGTCTTCTAGACAACTTGATGTTTCTTCTCAACTTTTCATAGTAGGACTATCAACCGAATCTCTGATAGAATATTCTTCAATCGTACACTTTCCTTTCCTACTTCCCATGCAACAACATATCCTCTGAAATTCATTCTTCAATCAAAACCAAGTTATGCCCTCCCTCTCAACTAGGGAGCATCTCTTTATCCAAAATCCCTCTTAATTTTAGGGAGATATCTTCTTATTTTCATCTTTGGAGAATATTTTGTGGTCCAACCATTTCATTAGAGTTATTATCATCCCCATCATGGTTATCACATCAACGAACATCTTTACCATATTGAAGATTGTGTACCTGCACAACTTAGATAGCAAGTATAACCAAAACTATAGAAGAAAGAAGTCAGAATTATGGAAGCATTTGAAAATTACATATATTAGATACCCAAACTTAAATGAGAGACACATACTCTTAAACATCTTTCTAGCGACTTTGTCATAAACCCTAGACTACTTCATAACAACTTTCATTCCATATAGGGTTTCAATGTTTCTTTCAAAGGTGTGAAATACCTACTATAACATATAGCAAACCCTACAAACAACTCAAACAAATATATATCTATGAGGCATCTAGAAACCTTCATAATTCATATCTTAGACTTTCCACTAGGGATTCATACAAATCCTAGATTTCATACAAAAGAATCAATCAAAACCAATCACACCTCAGTCATTAACATGACCAGCTTCCACTAGGATTAGTTGCAAACCCTAGATTTTCAATCAAACATCAATCCCAAGTAAAACTCATATTTCAACAATCTTACAAAATCCTAAAATCGTCATATTTTCATCATACATAAGAGATTTTTACTTCTACTAAGGTTCAACTCCAAAACCCTAGAATTTGACAAATCTTGTCATCCTAGAAAGACAAACTTTAAACAGGCTTAGTTCCAAACCCTAGGATTCATGACCAATGACAAATACATTTAGGACTTCATCATCATGCATAGGCATTTCATATCATGTGTTAGTCAAACCCAACTTCACAAAGATTAAAAAGAGTTAGACATACATTAAATTTGATTAGACTAAGGTTTGATCAGACAAACACACACATACCAAGGAAATAATTTCTAAGACGTTATAAGGGTCTTGCTTACACATTCCAACAAACCTTAATTAGTTAGGGTTTCAATATCGGAACATAGCAAACCCAAGACTACCAATATTCCAAAGGTTCAAGATTTTAGACTTTATCATTCAACCCTAACAAGTTAGGTTTTCGTGATCATACCAAGATTCTAGAAAACCATGAAAAACTTCAAATAGAATTTCTTAATATTCGTAAGCAGTTTAAAGTTTCATACATTCACACTAGCATACCCTTAGGTTAAGGTTTTCCAGAGAACCTGTCTAGGTTTCTATAAAATCAGTTACGAATAGGAGTAGGGTAGATCAAGTGATGACTCACCCAAAAAAAGAATCAATGTGATTCACTATAGCTAGACACAACAATGTTAGTAATAGATTTTCAAATGAATAAACATTTATTATAAAGAAATCAATGTTTTAAAGCATACCTTTGTTCCTTGAGAAACCTTCTCTTGAGAGGTCCTCTTTCATACTCCTTGAGAATATAACACATGTTTTCCTAATCAAGACAACAGAGGGATAATGATGATTAGTATTAAATATAATCACTCCTAAATGAGTACATGAAACCAAAAATTGAAAGAAAATGATATACTTATCTTTGGGAGTTATTGGGGCCTCCCTCCAAAGCTTGAGGGATACCTATAAACTTATATATATATAAATCTCTCTCTCTCTCTCTCTCTCTCTATATATATATATATATATATATATATATATATATATATATATATATATATATATATATCCCAAAACATGTTAAAAACCTATAAATTCTAAAACATCCAAAATATAAAATAAAATATCTAAGCCTATAAGAAAATCACTTAGTAGTGTAAGTACCTTATGTCAAATTCTTTGGGTTTGGATTCCTTTAGGTCTTCCTCTTCAACAATATTGGCTTGATCTCTTTCTCTCTTCTTGTTTCTTGGATTGTCGGGATAGTCACTCTTGTAGTGACCCTTCTTATGACATTAATAGCATTCTACCTTTGACATATCAACTTTAAATTGCATTCCTTTATGTTGAGAAATGTAGGCATTTGAAACATCTTTAGAAATGACAGCTAATGAGAGCCTCAATTCTTCCTACCTGCAGAAGTCCATAGTTCTTCAAAAGTGGGAGCTTCCTTCCAATTATTAAGACCTTCAGCAAATGCATCCCAAGTAGGTGGCACTCCTAATAGAGCAATGATCATGAGTACTTTATCTGGAACAATTTCATCAATGGCCAAAAGGTCATCTATGATTCTTGCTATCTTCACAAAGAAGGAGGCCATTTTATCTTCTTTTGTCATCTTTGTGGTCCTTGGTTCATTCTTCAAGTTTGCCACTTAACCAATTTTTCTTGAGCATGATTTATGTTGGCTATAAATGGGACAAGTTTGTCCTTTATTCCTTCTACCATTAGACTCATGGCCACCAATTCCAATTCTCTGAAATTTACTTTTTCAGCATCACTAGAGTCATCTGTAGGCTTCTTTACTCTTCCTTGAGAAAGTCTATCACCTTGTTCTTTTCAAGGATGAGGTTAATCCTCTTCTTCCAAGACCTGTAGTTTCAGGCTCCTTCAAGTTTGTTCTCTCCCTTGATTGTGTTAGACATTTTCCTTGAATATAGTAGACTCCTTCCCTAAGATAAACCTTTTGAATGGTTGTTTGATCAAGTGCTTGAGACTGCCTTTTTCTTCTTTCTTCACCAAAGCTTTGATACCATGTTAGAAGATCAGAAAGGAAGAAAGATTTTGTTCTTCTTGATAATTACTTGTCGCGTTCTTCATTTTTTATTACGATTTTTTATATCTTTTTTCTTTTAGTTCATCGAGAAATTACCAAAGCAATAAGACACAAACAATGGAAACCAGATGTAGGCACTATACTAAGGAAAAGCCCCCCTCGAGGGGAAAACGAAATCAAATTTCTCTTCCCTTCAATAGTATTCTTTGAGAGTCTTCACCCTAGAGAAAGACCAAACCTTCCCTCCACATCAACTCAGCCTCACATATCTTCAACCTCCTTTCCAACAACTTCGACTATGTAGCAACTTCCAACATCATGGAGATTCCAGCATCAGGTAGCTTCCAACATCAACGAAACTTGGAAGACTTTGATCTCCCAAACTAGGACATGAAATAGAGAAAGAGAGGCACCAAAATTTCATTTTTCTTATTCTCATTAGACTCCACCCAACTTGCACTTCTTTTGGCTTCCTTAGACCCACTTTTCACTTGCGCATTCTAGTGAACAAAACATGTTGTTGATTTGATGAAGACATCTTTAACAGATGTGATATTCCATGTGCTTTATGATGAGACTTTGCCAAAAAGGTGACCATACAGTTAGGGGGAGCTTGGGATCATTCTTGCAGAAGCTATCCGTGAAAGGGCCCAATGAAATCCTTGATGAGTCACTCATGGCCAATCATCTTTTGATAGATCATCTCTCGGGAGAAACTCCATTGAAGAACATTATTCCTTACCCATTCAATGGACTATTATTGAAGATTTATTCCATTTGATCACAAAGAAAGCAATCTTTCTTGAGATAAAGGAGTTTATAAAGGTAGGGGGAGTTGGTTCATCACATGAAGAAATGTAAACACATATATCATGGACCAAATTTCCAGAAGGAAGAGCAACATAACAAGGGAAGCAACATACCTATGAAGAAATATTATTGATGAAGAAAATACAATGGGAGCAACATATCAAGAAGCAGCTTGATAGGAGGAGTACTTGGGCACCCTGTTTGCCATTGATGTCAAAGGGGGAGAAAATGTTGGAAGGGAAAGAATATTGCCATCAATTACAAAAGGGGATATTTTTAATCAAGGTTTTCATTGATGTCAATATGGAATTGTTGGGATGGAAAATATTATTGTGATGCATATTATGATGATGTCCTTGCTCATGATGACAAGTCCCTCTGGATGCCATTAATGAAGATGTCAAGATATTAATGATGCCATTATGATGTCAAGCCACTAAGATGTCTTATCCTAGATGCTTGAACTAACCATGAAGACACCATACCTTCATGTATCCTTTCTCTTGATGAAGAAGGCCTATAAATCATGATGATGTTCTTACTCTTGATGAAGAATCCTAGAACTCAGATGATGTCCTTACCCTTGATATTGAAGGACTATACATGAATGACCACACTTGATGATGTCATGCGTGATGGCACTTGATGAAGGTCTTGATGAAATCAACAATGATTGGAGACATGACATGAAGGACTTGGAAATCACTTAATGGAAAGACATGACATGAAGGACTTGGAAATCACTTAATGGAAAGACATGACATGAAGAACTTGAAAATATCCTAATGGAAAATTAATAAATGTTTCACCATGGTTGGTGACATATCACTGCACTATTATTAGCTACATGATGCTACACTATCATGATGACATGAATGATAAATACACCATCATGATGCTAGATACACTATCATGGTGACATGGATGAATTACATGATGAAAAAGCACTTGGGGACACACTAATAACATCTTGTTGTCCTAATCATCAAGCACTAATTACATATTGTTGTTATAATCATCTTCTTCACTAAAGATTTCAAGAGTAGTCACAAAGAAAAATAAATTTGGACCCCTTGGAGGCATCCTTTCAAAATGAATCCTACACCATCTTAAAGAGGTTTTTTTCCTCTTTCTAATGAGCCCTTACTTGCCCCGAAACACCCAGTGGTTGATGAGATAATTAATTTATAATTTAATAAATATTTATTTAATTTCAAGCCAGCCTATGCTCACTCATTTATGTTGGCCTACCTTCATATAGACATGTTCCTTAATTTACCTTACAAAAACACTATACATATGAGTTTTGTTGCCCTGTTCTAGTCATCTTTTTCGGTCATCTAATACAAAGAACTCGTGTACTTAGAGAAACGCAGCATAACAAAGGAGTTATATTGGAATTTCTGTTTGGGCTTAAAACTTACCACTGGACAACACCAAAAATGTGATAAATGGATGACTATCCTCATCTTCCTATGGAATAAATCATTGACACAGTACTGTGTTTTTTCAGTAGCTGTAATTTTTGGATTGTGGAAAGATTCCTGTGCCTCAAACTATCTATCTTCAAAAAATATTACAATTTAGATGTAAAGGTCTTGAAATACACAACAACAAGCTCAGATTTCAATTTTTTTTTTGACACAGTGCATTCTTCAACTGCATATTTAAAAAGGTAACTTGGAGCTCGGATAATCTTTGGACTGTGGCTACTTCCTGTAAATAATAATACTCTCATACCATTTTCTTTCGACTGTGGTTACTATTCTCTGACTCAGTCTCAATTTTCTTGTGGAGAGCTCAGATAAAGCATCAAGCTTGGAGGAGCCCTGGAAGTCTTGACAGTCTTTTACTAACTTTAAAGAATGATATTTTGAGCATCATTTGAATTTTTTTTGAAGAATTTTTGATGACATCATCTCAAGGCAAACTTGAGGACCTTTGGGCAACTAAGGTTGTCGGTGACAGTTTGAACAACTTGTAGTTGGGATAGTGAAGTGAAGCATTAAGGCAATGAGCAGTGAAGAGGCATTAGGATTTTAGACAAGTGAAGGTTTGGACAGTGAACAAGTTAAGAACATTTTGAACAGTGAAGAATCTTATTGAAGGAACTCAAACACCTTTTTAAAGGTTAGCTTGAATACATTCTTGAAGACTTTGACTGAAGCCCTTATGGAGTGACCTTGAAGAAGGTTCTAGATTGAAGACATCACCTTGGAGACACTATTGAAGACACCTTGAAGGTCTTCAAGATAATGTTGAAGACCATGATGCATTAGCCATCATGAGGTAACTTGAAGATCCTTGTTTTGGGTACCATGAAGAACAGTGGAGACACCTTCATGTGAAGAAGAGGGTTGTCATTGAGGAAGTGACGTGGAGAATGAGTGAAGGCATAGCTAAAGATTGATAGGGCTCGTTGAAGAAGACATTGGGAGCCATGAAGAATAACCAAACACATCTCGACAAAGCAAAGTTTAGGGTTGGAGACCAAGAGGTTGGAGCCTCATATAGACAAGATTGGTGCCTTGGAAGATAGGTTTGGAGCCCTAGAGGATAGGATTCCTCAAGAAACCAGGTCGAAGCCTATACGAGAGATAGTGTTGGAGCCATAGAGGTTGGTGCCTCAAAATTGACAAGGTTGGAGCCTTGGAAAGTCTAATTTTTCACTTGGCATAATACAAGTTGGAGCCTGGGAGATTGAAGATTTGTGTCTTCATCTAGGGTTCGAGTCCTACACATATATTGTACTTGATCTATTGTAAATAAGAAATTAATAAAATTATTTATTCTATTATTTTTCATTTTTTGTTCTAAATATAAGTGATCTAACTGGTAAAAATAACAATTGAAATGAAATACTGATTCACCCCCCCTTAGTATTTCCAACATAGGCATATTTCTTACTCCACTTCCCTCTTAAGTGGTATCCCTTTAGGCTCCTACAACACAACCCTTTATTCCTATAGAAACTTGTCAAGTTATTGATTTTATTCCTTAGTACACCCCTCTAGGGATTATTTTGGACTTACTGACTCTTCTACACATTGATTTTTCCTTGAAATAGTAAAGCATACTTATTTCTATAACTGATCAGTTTCTTCGCTTGGTTGGCAGCTACTAATGAAATTTTTGACTTATCCTTGTGTGCATTGATTGTGAAATATTTCCATCTTTGAGAAGGTTGTACTAGTTGGCCCTCTTGATGAAGATTTCATCATGCATGTACATATAATTACTTTCAATCACCTCTCCACATACATCAAGGGGAACTAAATATAGTTCTACTTCATCAATAAGATCAACACTGATCGTAAAGTTGATTTCACACTGATTGGTTACCTTTATATTTGCATGCTTATTTAACCATCCCATTGGATATGGGCTTGGATGATCACAACTTTATAATTCCAATTTGTTTAGCAACTTTGCTACAATGAGATTTGGCTATTACCCTCAGTCGAACAAAGCATCAATCTTTTTATTCTTAACTTGTATCTTTATATGGTTCATATTCTAGTATTTTCATTATCTTTCTATTGTTGAATGCTACTTAGATTCACTACTTCTACAATGATGTAAAAACAATCTTCTCATACATGTCGAAGTTTCTTTCCACATGATTAATTGAATCTACGGCCATGATATTTTTCTTCTTATTATATTTCTTTATGTTCTTTGGGTTGATATCTCAATGCAAATTCCAACACTTATCCTCTATATTACCATCAATGTTATAGTGGTTGTTGGGATATTTGTAGTAGTGTGTTGTGGATATTTTCCTTTTATCCTTCCCCCTTTTACACTTCTTCTTCTCCTCCTTGGAAGCTTCTTGGTGCTCTTTAAATTAGACCCACTTGATTTTCCTTTCTTTCAGGCTATGTTCTCTAGGTATTGTGCCTATACACAAGTTTCATCCACCAATCTCGGCTTCAACAACATCAATTGCTTCTAAACGTGGTTGTGTAGACCCCCCAACTACTTGAGTACATCTAGGCTTTTTGGGGAGATACCCAACATTATGGAAATGTTTATAAATTATGTGTTGTACTCCTATATATTCTACCTTTTCTTCTACATGAAGTAATGCCACCATACCCACTCATCCTCTACATACCCAATAAGATGAAATTGTGTCTTTACGTAGGTATTGAAATCCTCCCACTTAGTGATTGGAGGATATCCCTCTAACCTTAAGGTCTCCATGAGGATTTCACACCAAGTCAGGGCATGGCCCTCTAACTCCAACTAAGAAAATGACATCTTTTGTTCTTCCTTATCTATACAATGAACACTAAGATAAACTTCTACTCGTTGCAACCAATGATTTAATTCAAAGGATCAATCTAACCTTGATACAACTTGATGTCGACCTTCACTTTGATTTTAAATAGGGACTATGAATGATTCATGGCACTGAAATTGAGTTGATCCTTTTTAGGTTGTTTTTCATATTCCCTTTGTAGTCCTTCCCAATCTTCATATTTCCCCTCTAATCCGACCTCTGCATTAGGACATCAATCTTCTATGAATAACCTGATATTATTGGTGAAGACTGCCATAAGGAGGCTCATATTACAATTTAAGTATGAAACTTGTGCTTCCATCCACACAAGCCTCTCCTCTACGAGGTCATGAGGCTTGTTCACAAATTCGTTGACCATGACTAGGGTTTTGTGACTTTACGATTAACCAATCTAGATCCCTTGCAAATCCCCACAATATACCCAAAGGAAACTTCTGTGACATCATTATGATCCCTAAACTATGATGGATATTCCACTGGACAATTCGTCACAACATATCTACTAAAGTGTGTTATAAAATCCAAAATGTACAATATGAGGTTTTATTTCTCCCTAGATTTTTTTCATCTATTAATTATTGTTTATTTAATATATATGCAAGTTGCAATTATGTAGAAATTAAAGAAAATTAAATAAAATTCACAATTCACAAATTAATATGAGATATAAATTGGGCAGCCCTTTTAGAATAATAGCTAGCTAGAAGGTGAGGTTTATTTACTCTCTCTCTCTAAACGGAAAATAGATGCAAGTACAAAGAAGTGAGGCTTGTGGCCCATGGGTTTCTATAGTGTACAAACCCTCTCTTTTTGACTCTCCCTATCCACCCTTGGTTATTTTTCTCATCTATGGAACAAATTGCAATTGAATATAATAGGATGCCCCTTCCACCCAATGGCTCAATTATAATGCATCTTGATAGCCTAACATGGGTTAATTTTGAATCCTTTAACTATTAAATATAGTCAAAATACAGACTCTTCTAGACTCTTCTTCATCATGATTATGTGGCTAGACCCTTTTTCTTAAGTAGTGGGGTTGATGTGGCACCATCTTGAATTATGGTGGTCAAAACAAGAAGGTCAACTTTAAAAAAATCGATTTTTTAAAAACTGAAAATAGAAAGTCTATGGAATGCAAAATAGAAGGTGACATGGTGTATTATTAAGGTACTCCTTATGTGAAAGTTCTGATGAGAAACTTCATGGGTGGACTAACTTTGAAACTAACCAACCTTAAAAATTTGAAAATAGATAATGAATTATTTTTTTACTATCTTTTCAAATCCTTCTTAAACACATATCTATTAAACATATATTTAGTTTCTTACTTTTTATAAATAAATAATCTCGATTAGAATTATAAGAATGAGAAAATGATAAATGGAGGTTGGAAAGCTTACTATGGGATTAGAAGCAATTGTATGTTGCCAGATATTTGTATATGGGATAAAAAAATCTCCTCTCTCGGACTCTTGTCACTCATATTATTTTATATTGATGTAAATCTTTGGTTTGCAGTATATCTAGAGAGTCCTGGAGGAAGATTGAATAGATCCAAATGCATTTTATAACCTAAAATATCAAGATTAATGGAAATACTCCCTAGCTTATAATCTTGATTGAAGAAAATCGTTTCACCATTGAAAACATGGTTATGACTAGATATCTTATGTATAAGAAGAAGTTATACAACATGGATGCCAAAGAGTCTCCTAATATTTTTTTTAACTCTAGGAAAAAGATCCACCACTGGTTCAAGTGACGGTGGCATAAGGATACCCAATCATCAATGTACAATTAGGAAACAGAGGAGATTATCCCACATAATCTAGATAATATTAAAAATATTATTACTTCCAAATTTAAGGAAAAAATTTGTGATGATAAAGAGTTAGAGCCAAAAAGTAAACTAAGATATTAGAAGGAGGTGATCAACACCATTCTAGAAAATAAAATTTTCTTTCTATCTTGCTTAGTGTAAAGAGTGAAATGAACTGAAATTATGCATTGGTCGGTTCCCAATATTCCATGGGATGAAAAGCATTTTCCCTTAGATTGTCACACTACCAACTTTATCAACATTTTAAGTCAACAAAACTGTGGTGATTTGGTAACACTTTTTTTTTAAATGTTAAAAAAAATTAATTGATCCCTTACCTTCTTAACTTTAATCAACTATATAGGTCTTAATAGAAGTTAATCATCATCTCCATTATAATTTATTTAATTTATTCTATTTTCTTTATTATAATTTATTTAATTTATTCTATTTTTTGTTTTAAATTTTAATGTAACCTTATGTCATGTTAGATTGTGACAACATAGGCTCTACAGTAGATAGTAAACCACCGTACTACTCTTAGTACAATAATTGAAAAATAATTTTTATTTAAATTGTAATATAATATTCTTGGATTTAATTTATGAGTTATTCCTATCATATTAAAGGAATATGGAAGAAGAAAGCAATTAATCTATTTTAAATTATTTTAAATATTTTAGTTTTTTTTTAAATTGGACAGAATAAATATTTTATTTAATAAAAAAAAAATATTTTATTGTTTTACAACTTATTATTGGAACATGGAATGGATTTATCTTGGGGTTGTTGGAAGGAAAAATGGTAATTTTTCCGCGTAGATTCTTTATGGGATATAGGATGAAATGGGTATTTTTATGGGATATGGGATGAACTGGGCCTTTTTTATATGGTAGTTTTCCCGTAGGTTTTTTATAGGATCAAATCAGTTATATATATATATATATATATATATATATATATATATATATATATATCACTCGCACATATTAAATTTGTAAAATACCTTTTGGCCAAATACATTCAAGTTTAAAAGTTTTTTTTTATTTAATTAAACATAAATTTTATAGAACAAGATAAAACAAATTCATTTAATAATAAGTATTTTGAGTTAGAAATTAAAAATAAATAAATTATAAAACTAACTAAATTTTATTTTGTTTTAAATTAAAAAATTCTTAAATTAAGTAATTTGGTGAACAATTTGTTTTCCCAATTAGATAAGTTCAAGTGTCTCAAAACATAAAATATTCTAATGATATACATTATGATAACAAAAACAATATAACTTTGAAAAAAAAAAAACTTTTATATCTAAATTTCAAAATAGTATATAAATCTTTATCACATAATTATGTTTTATAATTTGTATAATTAATTTTCATCATTAAAAATAATAAAAATAAAAAATATTAATCATATACAAATTTAACTGCATTCATAAATAAATATAATATCACATTACACTGAAAATAAAATGAAATGCTTAGTTTTTATTTTAATATAAAATAATATATATATATATATATATTAATACTAAAAACATTCCATGTAAATAAAAAAAAATTGTAATTAAAAATATTTTTCATTGACGAATCAAAAGTTAAAATAATTTCCTTTATTATATAATTTTCTAAAAGTATATATCTTTTAAAATATATATTCCTTTTAATGAAACACAATTCTAATACAAAATATTTAAAAATATTATAAAAATATAAACTCCTTTAACTCTCTTGGAATTAACCAATCTCAAAATTAACAAACACTGAAATATTTCAGAATGGCCGTTTATCTCAATAATGTATTCCAAACAACCAAAGTAAACAATCAAGTTAACTAATCTCAAAATTAACAAATTCTGAAATATTCCATAATGGCAGTTTGTCCCAATGATGTATTCCAAAAAAGCCAAAGTAAACAACCAAGTTCTGATATATTCAGCATGTTAAAAAAAAATGACGTTGAATAAAACTATCTGTAAATTCAAAATATAAGTTATCATGATAGAGATAAACATTGAGACGTGAGAAATATACATTGTGATAGCAAGAGTGATGAAAGTTGGAGGGAAGTGCTTTAAATATATACAAATATTTAGTGGTTCTTTCACCTGCCAATCCTCAAGATAGTCTGTGTAAATCTCTATCACATATCTGTGCTTTATAATCTTCACGGTTCGGTTCAAATGATGATACAGAAAGACATGGTTTAGAATGCCAGTTAATCTAACCACGTCATCAGAACCCGCAAAAACAGCTAGAGGTGGCAGGCGTTGATTTGGATTGGCATGCTTTGCAATTTGCAGTATTTTTAAAGTACGTTTGGACCGCCAAGCCGATTCTGGTACACACCTTTAGTTTTCTCGTGCGCAGTCTTCCAGGAGAGTGGATTGGTTTAACCAGACTTTGCAATCATAGGCAGAGCAGAAGGCCTGCAAGCAAGTGACCACCAAGAGTATCACTGCAGCTACGAGAGATAGGAATTGCCACGAACCGAATATGTGTTTCTTCACAAACTTGACCGCCACAACTTTCCATTTTCTGTAATAATATATGTTAACATCCTCTATCACTTTGTCTAGAAATTCAACTTTTGCGAGATGAACGCACCTACCCATGCTGTTCCAGAGGCTCGCTACCTCCACGTCGCCTTTCAAATGGTTGGAGATAATCCCCTTCTCTCTCAACAATCTTACATCTTCTTCGCTGTCGATTATACCGTTCATGAAATCGATGTACCGTGTGAAAACCAGTGGACCGGGCGCCGCTGTAGCTTCAAATGCCACCAGATTTCTCAAAATTACCTCCGTGTTGGTATCCAATTTTACTCTGGGGAGGTAAAGCGTGGCAGTCTTCCTATCAAATTGTATTGTGGTGAGGTCACCATTTGTAGGGACAAATTTGACTCCCACGGAGTGTAAATCTGCCACAGATGGAATAGCCAGTTCGTCTCGCGTGGGTGGTATGATCTTAACGACGGATTCCTCGTCTCCATCTCCTTCCGCCGATTGGATGGTATCTTTTTTGACAAGAAGATTCAAGGATCTTATGCTCCGCACTCGCCCACGCAACTCCGAGAGAAATCGAAGGGGGCGAACGTTTAGATAGGAGATAGCCTTCCATAGCAATGTACTGAAGGCCAGTCTAACGGTTGAACTGTCCCCTTTCTCAGGTGACTCCGTTTCTTCATCATCACTTGGATTTGGATTCTGGTTGTTGGAAACAATAGGGACGATTGCGTAGTACAGCACCTCTAGGACGTGCCCTCTCCCATTTATACAGAGATTTGAGTTGTCGGGCAGCTCGAAGGTGAAAGGAGATAATTCCTGGCAAACAAGTCTTAGCAGCCCAGAGAGCCTCTCCTCTGCGTGGATTTTAGAACCCATCTGCAATTCCAAAAGTTTTTGCAATAGAAACAGCGGTAGTTGATTTTCCAGCATCATCACATCTCTGAAAATAGAGTTGTGAGCAGCGCTGTTGGCACTCACATCTAAGACTCGTCCCAGTTGCTTGAACTCCGCGTCCGGCGTTTTGTTGGCGTGTCTCACATAAAACTGCAAACATTCAAGAAGGAAGGCGGCGTCCAGTGACATAACCCATGCCAAGGTTTCTTCCTGATAAGCGATGAACTTGTGATAACAGCTCCGGATTTGCCAATCGTGCTTCTTAAACTCCTCCACCACGACGGACTGAAACTTGCCTCGTTTGTTGATTCTTTTCTCAAATCTGTGAACACATGCAAGTTTGTAGCGCTCCATCTCATAGAGCTCCGATCTCCAGTGGTGATAAGGGCCGATGGAAACGGTTTGAGGAATGTACGCTTCCGGCTTTAGCGCCAATAATTCTTTGGGCACATTAAACACGGACGCACACAAGAAGTCCTCGTCCTCTTCTTGTTGGAGGATATCCAGACCTTCATTAATTTGAATAACCCAAATATTCTCATCGATGTTCGGTTCAACAATGTTAGTGCTCGATTCCATGTTTCAGGGTCAGAGAAAAGGAGGCGCGTACAAAATTGTTGAGAAATATACGAGAAAAGGGCAGAGAAAAATTAAGACATGTATGAGACTAGTGTACATCAGCGGGCTTATATAGAGGAAAACTACATAAGTTGGCCGAGGTAGTGGCGGGTGAACAATTTCGCGGGGGTGGTCACGGGTAAGCCCTTTCCACAACGTTTCCGTGTCAACATATGAGTCTAACGTAGGGGTTTATAGATGTCTAACAGTTATTATTAATATAAGCTTAGCCTAGTTGAATAAGTACATATGTAGACACAGGCTTTTTCAGGGAGTTACGGTTGTCTGGATGGTTGGAGGGTTAAAAGTGGTCCGTATTTTGGTAAAAAAAAATTTAAATTTTTTTGTAAAAGCAGTATTTGAATTCTACTATTCATCGCGATGAAAAAATTTTCTAGGACATCTCAACTTATAAATCTAAACAACTTTTACTTAAATCTACAAAAATTTCTGAATTTTTTTTGAAAATATGACCTAAATTTCCATATCTTTCAAAGCAAAAAAGCATAATTATTAGACT
Organism: Pinus tabuliformis; assembly: GCA_031772625.1. Lineage (NCBI taxonomy): Eukaryota > Viridiplantae > Streptophyta > Pinopsida > Pinales > Pinaceae > Pinus > Pinus tabuliformis. The sequence goes on along the minus strand of CM062809.1, from coordinate 456,784,648 downwards.
TGGGCGTTTTTTTGACTTTCAAGAATGGTCGTCACCCCAACTCTTCCTCTTCACGTCTGTCTTCGCATGCGTTAAGTTGAATTAGCGGTGTGATTTCATCTCTTTCGTGATTCAATCTTTGTACGCCGTACATTGACATGGTCGTCGCCACTGCGCTGACGCATTTGATATGATCTCTCGACGTGGAGGAAATTGCCATGTTGTTTCGCTTTAACGTGAAGAAAAAGGGACTCTTCAAGGTGATGGTGGCGGGTTCCGATGAGGGCTCCAACGGAAATGGCTTAACTTAATTCGATGGTAGAGTTTTGAATTGTTTTGCAATAAAAGTAAGGATGGTAAGTGAAAATCTTCAATAAAGATAAGGATGATAGCTATATTATATATCTTCAAACGTTTTTTAAATCTGCAATAGAGTTAAGGATGAGATAAAGATGTCTTAGGTGACAGTGTTTGATGTTTCTTCGGCGTGGCCTAGCTCATATTTTATTTGTCCTCTCACATCCCTGCGATTAAGGATAACAGTTGACCATTTCCATTTAGTACTGCGCCTTATTTATAACAGGAGTCACGTAAGACCAATAACCAACAGACGATGCATATCTTTTTTGCCGGAAAAAACGCACCCACGTTGCGCTTTGAAAAATCTACAAGGAATGAATTCAGCTTTATGAGTCTGTTGCCAGTTGCCACGGGTATCACTGAAGCTTTCATCAAGGATGAATGGAACAAACAATTATATTTCTAATTATCATATTTCAATATAGATTAGGTAAAAGGAAGGATAATTGGAGCAAACAATTATATTTATAATTATCCCTTTTTATCATAAACTAGTTAAGAGGAAATGAGTTTTATGAGGCGTGAGGAAGGGTCCTAAGAAGATTTTATATATATTTACGAAGCCTTATAATTTTCTTTTAACATTGTCGTTTTTCGCGAGTGAGTGAATTGTCCGATTTTACGATCTGCAATTGACATAAAAGATGCCAATTGACTCCATATCGTCAGATTTTAGTATCTCCATTTGACATAAAAGATACCCATGTACTGTCAAACGAATTGTTTTTATGAAGTTTTCGTGATAACCTCTGAGAGGAATATTAAATTGATAGTTTCTCTGGTCAAAATTACGAATATTAGGAGAGTTTCAAACATGATCTTTCTGAGATGCATAAATCTCATGCATGGAAAGTACATCCGTTTAGAGACGGGAGAAAAGTGATAAGAACTGGGTACATCTAGTGCTGACTCACTGGTGAATAGGGAGCAATTCATATTTCTTACTTTATAGGAATTTTAATGCGGCCTGACATGGGGCTGCTATAAAGCGATACAACACGCCGCTAACTTTTTTTTCTCTCTCATCACCTAGCGGCGTGTTGTATCGCTTTATACCGGCCCCATGTCAGGCCGCATTAAAATTCCTATAGGATAAGAAATAGGAATTGCCGTGAATAGGGTATAATTGTATATTTTCGTTTAACCTCTCCTGACCCTAAAATATATCTGCAATTGACCTAAGCTCCGCAGGGCATACTCGTGTCGCCTCCTCGATGGAAAGTACATCTGCGAAGAGACGGGAGAAAAGCGACAACAACCGGGCGACAACGACTGGTCACATCTAGTGCTGACGCACTGGTGGACATGTTTTACAACACAGGCGTAGATAGTGAAGGACAGAGGAGAAAACCACTTTGTTACAACCGTTAATGCATACTTGATACAGTAGAGTTGCATAATCACAAATTTCAGTTACTTGAATGGATGTAAATTGGAAAAATAGCTAATCACAAAATGTTTTCGAGAAATTGTTTAAAAGGATTTTAAAATTTCAATAATGGTTATACTAATTTTAATTATTATATATATTAATAATTTTTCCCCATTTAAATCTACATGTAAATTACCAAAAACATTATCAATTTAAAGAGTAATTATATCTAATATTATTTAGTTACCAATATTATTATTTATTAATTGAAGGCTGAATTAAGTTTCAAATCTTATATTTATATGTTTTTTTTATGTAAGGCCTTCGTGCAGCAGGGCGACGGCGGGCGATCGTGCACGGGTGCGGGCGGGCGCGCGGGTGCGTTCAACCGATGTGCGACGGAGCGCGGAGGAAATGCGACAATCCTTGCGACACAATGCGACATTATGTGTGACGTTATGAAGAACACTTATGTGACTAAGTGTGAGCGTGGAGATTTATATGCGATGTTAGAACGAATGCTAGCCGACTTATGAATGAAGGCTTATGGGCATACGTTAGTGGATGGTGGGGTCGGCCATGGGGTTGACACCCCCATGTAATCCTACGTTAACTCTCATATAAATGTAAAGAGCATGAGCTCATTTCAAACATAAGACTTTCGCTCATAAGAAGCCTTCGCATAAGATAAGGGAGTGCGTAGTGGGGTAAAAGGACATGTGCATATCTCATGCGCATGAGACTTGGAGTACGCAGATTTGTCTTATGTTAATGGTTGGCAAGTGTGCCATGTGTTGAGTGGATTCTTGTGTACGGTTTTATGCAGGACTTGGCAAAGGGTCTTGGGTGGCTCGGGTGAGCACCTCCCTTCGTGCAAGGGTGCAGAATATGTTGTAAAAGGGAGGTGGCCTGTCTTTTGTAAAAATTGGTTAAGTGTGAGACTTGATTCAGCCAAGACACACTTGTTGTAAAAATCTAATATTCTTAATAAAATTGTCGGGCAGACTCACATTACGGGGAGTTGCCCCTCCCCTTTATACTTGTTTGCAATTGTTGATGTTCTCGGTTAATTGCATATGGATAATGAATGAGTATGGGCTTCATTAAAGTATAAAGGATAATGCTTTTACTTGGTTGCGAAACACAAACTAAGTATGTTAATGTTGGAGTAGGCGTAGTCCATGAATGTTAGTATTGTTAAAAAGAACGCGTTCGGTGGTGCCGCACCTCGCTACAAGCGGTTGGAAGACTACCGCCGGTGTAGGGGCATGACAGTTGGTATCAGAGCTCGGTCAGAGCTGGTGAGCAAAGGTTGCTCGTGACAGTGACAAGGGTACTTGCAGGTGAAGGAAACCGTTTCACACGAAGTGGAACAAGGGCTGGTTCAGGTTGCAGGTGACTTGGTAAAGATGTCTATCTTGTAGAAATTGGGTTATGCATCCTTCGAAGAATTCGAAGGGAGTCTACTTGAAGAGTCAGAAAGAGTAAAACAAGGATTTGTAGAATGTGGCAAAAGGTTGTTTGAAACAAAGGATGCTCTTCGTGCCTTGGTTAAGGAAGGGATTTCTGATGAGGATAGAGGGGAAGCTCTTCGACTTGCAAAGGAAGTAGACTTGATTGAAACAGAACTCAAGGAGCTCAAGATAAGAAAGGAATTAAACCAGAAGGAAGTGAGGCATCTCTTAGCCTTGAAGAGGAAGGCTGAAGCTGAGGAAGAACTTCTTCAACTTGGTTGGACAATAGAACAAGATGAAGTTGCAGATTGTGCTAATAAGGAAGAGGAAGCCGTGGTAGATGAAGATGTTGCAGACATGATTACGATGGAGGAAGAACTTGAGGCTGATCAAGTTGAACCAGGATCGTGCAGTTTGTCAACATGTATGGATGAGGTCACTCACATGGAGGAGCCTCATGATGATGAAGTAAGTGATGATACTTGTGTTTCATTTGGGCATTTGGGAGATGGACCGTGTGCAGGAAAGGGCAAAGCCAGTTTGCCAATGCTAGGGAGGATCTCACCATGGATGGCTAGGATGGAACCTTGTATGGAAAAGCAAGGATTGTCGATTGTTGCAGGGCTTGTTGGGGTTGCTTGTGACCTTGTGATGAAAGGTGCAAGGACCCGTGACAAGGGTGGAACTTGATGATCGTTGTGGAGGATTGGGTCATGCTTTAGCCACATGAAGAATTGGCTAAGTGCCCGGCATGACTCATGGGCAGTTTGAGGAGGGCACACACTTGTGATGTTTTGGGTGGACTTCTCATGGCCGAGACCAAGAGGTAGTCTTGGTGGACACTTTGGTGGAGGAGCTATGGTGAAGGGACTCATGACATGATGATGCAATGATGGGATGGTTGAGTGACCGAGTTCACTAAACCGAAGATTGAAGACTTGGATGGACTTGTGGGCAGCTATGGAGCATTCCTACTACATGGGGAGCTGAGGCATCTTGTATGCTTGCTGAGGTGTTGGTTGGGGATGGTTTATGGAGCTCATGAGGACATGAGATTGTTGTGACTTCATGTATGGTGGACTTAGAGGATCTAATGCATTGAGGAGCTGAGGTCAGGTGACTTTGATGCAGTATGGGATGCATACTTTCAAAGTACATGTATGGGCATGGCTTGGAAGAGTGACTTGATGTAGAAGATCGGTATGAGGCACTTTGGAGTGATGGAGTTACAACGATGATGATGATGATGATGCTTTGGTGATACACTTGAGCATGTGTTGAGCCGAGACTCAACTACTTTCTACACATGGGAGCTGATGTGATCGAGGATCATGGGCAGCACATGGATAGATGAGACAAGTGCATACTTGTTTCTATGGAGACTTGAGGATGGCACATTGCAGATGATGAAGAGGCTTCATGGACCTGAATGGGGCACATCGAGAGTTGGTTTGAGGAGATGGTCTCTTCACATGGAGGGGAGACACATATAGACAACATGTTGCAGATGAGATGGATGGAGTTTCCATGGACCTGAGCATGGATTATGGAGATACATACTTTGGTATGGTGAGCTTGGTGGCAGTTGGTCACTAGGCCGAGACATGGTGGAGACAGTGGTTCTACATATGTTGCAAGGATGTTTGCCTTGTGTAGAAAGGTCGACATCGTGGATGGATGATGATCTTGGTGGAGAGCTACCAGGATGGTATGTTGTCGAGGACGACAACGATTTCAGGTGGAAGAGGATGTAAGGCCTTCGTGCAGCAGAGCGATGGCGGGCGATCATGCACGGGCACGGGCAGGCGCGCGGTCGTTCAACCGATGTGCGACGGAGCGTGGAGGAAATGCGACAATCCTTGCGACACAATGCGACAAAATAATGCGACATTATGAAGAACACGTATGTGACTAAGTGTGAGCGTGGAGATTTATATGCGATGTTAGAACGAATGCTAGTCGACTTATGAATGAAGGCTTATGGGCATACGTTAGTGGATGGTGGGGTCGGCCATGGGGTTGACACCCCCATGTAATCCTACGTTAACTCTCATATAAATGTAAAGAGCATGAGCTCATTTCAAACATAAGACTTTCGATCATAAGAAGCCTTCGCATAAGATAAGGGAGTGCGTAGTGGGGTAAAAGGACATGCGCATATCTCATGCGCATGAGACTTGGAGTACGCAGATTTGTCTTATGTTAATGGTTGGCAAGTGTGCCATGTGTTGAGTGGATTCTTGTGTACGGTTTTATGCAGGACTTGGCAAAGGGTCTTAGGTGGCTCGGGTGAGCACCTCCCTTCGTGCAAGGGTGCAGAATATGTTGTAAAAGGCAGGTGGCCTGTCTTTTGTAAAAATTGGTTAAGTGTGAGACTTGGTTCAGCCAAGACACACTTGTTGTAAAAATCTAATATTCTTAATAAAATTGTCGGGCAGACTCACATTACGGGGAGTTACCCCTCCCCTTTATACTTGTTTGCAATTGTTAATGTTCTCGGTTAATTGCATATGGATAATGAATGAGTATGGGCTTCATTAAAGTATAAAGGATAATGCTTTTACTTGGTTGCAAAACACAAACTAAGTATGTTAATGTTGGAGTAGGTGTAGTCCATGAATGTTAGTATTGTTAAAAAGAACGCGTTCGGTGGTGCCGCACCTCACTACAAGCGGTTGGAAGACTACCGCCGGTGTAGGGGCGTGACAGGTCACATCTAGTGCTGACGCACCGGTGGACATGTCTTACAACACAGACGTGTTTTTAATGGAAGAAGAATCAGGATAGTGAAGGACAGAGGAGAAAACCACTTTGTTACAACCGTTAATGCATACTTGATACAGTAGAGTTGCATAATCACAAATTTCAGTTACTTGAATGGATGTAAATTGGAAAAATAGCTAATCACAAAATGTTTTCGAGAAATTGTTTAAAAGGATTTTAAAATTTCAATAATGGTTATACTAATTTTAATTATTATATATATTAATAATTTTTCCCCATTTAAATCTACATGTAAATTACCAAAAACATTATCAATTTAAAGAGTAATTATATCTAATATTATTTAGTTACCAATATTATTATTTATTAAATGAAGTCTGAATTAAGTTTCAAATCTTATATTTATATGTTTTTTTTCCTTATCTTGATCTTTAGTCTAGTGTTTTCTTCAATATTTCTTCTAGTTTTTTTTGCTTTTTCCTTCTATATATGTTTCTATATAAAATATAACTAAGTTTCTCCATTAAATTTAGTAAGCTCAAAAACATCTTAATTTTCTTTCATTTCATGTACTATTGTTACAACAACATCGGCAACTCTAATTTTTTCTTCTTCTTTCTACTATAGTTATGGGAAAATTTCCATATTCACTTTCAACATCATTATATTTGGGAAATGCAAGTTGCCTCTCAAAAAAATGTTAATCACGCTTCATCAAAAAATGTTAATCCCACCTCATAATCAAATTCAATATTCACTATACTTTCACTCATGCCTTCAACAACTTCCATTGCTACATTCTCCTCACATTTCATTATCGCAGCAAAAACAATTTCAATTTAATCTTCAACTTTGAATTTCATCATCCAGATGGGTGTTTGCAGGGTGGGCTTCACTATTTTCACCATGATTATGCTCTATATCTTCTACAAATTCATTTGTTTATTCTACAATTCCTGGAACTATATTGTTTAGGACAATTGTAGCTTCCATGTTTTATACATTTTTTTTTATTATGATAGTCATTTTATCAACAATTCAAACTTTATGTGACTGATGCAGAAAGTGATGTTTCCCTTTTCACCATATCTAGCATCCAAGCCTTGTTCAATAAGAGATAATGCTACTGCATCATTTGTATTGTTTAATCAATATTGATCCTTATTATTTTGAATCATGACCTTATAAATTGCTTAACTTGAAGGTTCTTCAAACCCATACAATATAACATCCCATAAACCTTTGAACCTTTGAGTGTCATATTGTTGACAAAAAAATCATATTTTTTACTAGAAAATAAAAAATTAAATAACAAATAAATTATATATATTTCCTTTACTTAGAGAAAATAAATTCATGACTATTTACTCTACACTATAATAACTCCCTCTTTTTTCATTCTTCCCTCTCTTTTTTTTGGAATAATTTTTTTCAAACCCATATAACATAACATGCTATAAATCTTTGTCATATTGACAAAAAATCATATTTTTATTAGAAAATAAAAAATTTAATAACAAATAAAAAGTGTATATATATATATATATATATATATAATTCCTTTACTAAAAGAAAAAATAAATTCATAACCATTTACTGTACACTATATAACTCTCTCTTTCTTCATACTTTACTCTCTCTTTTTTTGGGTAGGTAAACAATCACTCGGGATTTGAACCAGTGACCTATCACAAGGAGTGCCTTAACACTGCACCCATTCACTGTAAATCCAAAACCCCGTGAACATACTTTACTCTCTTTTCTTCCTAAATAATTTTAATATAATCTTACTCTTTTTAATTATTTAAATCCTTAATCACTAATGTTTCTAATTAAAAACATCTTCCAATTTTATTTTTTTAACCGTAGTCATCTTTCAAAATAACCCTTTCACCTTTTTCCAAACTTTTATACATCAATCCAACTTCCACGCTTATTTTCAACATTGTTTAAGGAAAAAAAAACCAAGCTCTGAATAAATAACTTTGTGCCACATAACCCAATCAAATAGCTCAAGAAATACTTATTATGAAAAATTGCTACTTCCACGTCACTCTAACTTCTCCACGAACACCGCGAAGGGGGCTGAGGGCAGCGGCTCGGACTCGATCGTGATTCGTGGCGGACGGCAATGTCTGCAAACGAGAGAAGAGATGACTGCGGCTCCCTTTCAAACGACGGCGGTTTCAACACTTCCACCCTCCCCGCTGATCACTCGTAACAAATCCGCTCCTCGGGGTTTGATAGTTTGGTTTCTCTAGCTGTGATAGTTTCGCTTCTCTTGCTCCAATACTATTAGGAAAGAGAAGAGAAAACCACACTGCTATGGCAATTAACAGAGTGGATAAATTGGAATTAAACATTGCGGAAAAAATCTCTATAACGATCTTAAAATGACATTAATAAGTACACTAATTTTAACTATCACAAAAACGACTAGCGCTTCCTAAATTTAACACTACATACCACACATGCAAATTAACAAACTATGAACAATTTGGGAAATATTATGTCTAATCCGAGAGTAATTACAACTAATCCATAATAACCTGACACCGTCTTTCCAATATGATATAAAGAGGCGTATCGCGATAGTTATTACAATAAGCATATTTAAATCAATATTATAAAGACATCGATAGTATTACAACTGACAAGGAAGCTCAGAGTTCAGTGTGTGTTTAGAAAGCTCGGTGAGCTTAAGTGGCTTGTAGATTTCCGGAATATTTTATGATCCGATGATCTCAAAATATTCTGGAAATTTACAATCGATTTAAAAATGGCTAAAATTTTTTTTACAACAAAGTCAGTGAGCAGCTCAACGAACTCTCGTGCATAAGGGTGACGAGATGAGCGCTGAACTTTTTCCCAGGGGGTGGGGCTTTGTTGAAGAAGCAATAAATATATATCATAATATGACTGTACATAATACATATGGCCAAGGCCCAAATATACTGCTGGCGCAGCTTCTGCAAAACTCGATACCGACCAGAGGGCGTGTAAACCAACCGCCCGACTGTTCCAACATACACTCGCGTGTAGATGAGCGCTGAACTTATCTGAATTCTAAAATATTGATCTCACTCCTGCTCGTTTGATTTTAAAATATTTACAAAATCCACAATCGAGATAAAGTATTTTTTCCTTTTTCTTTTATAATATTTAGTTATGTAATATTTTTTATTTCTGTTGAAATTCTTGATGCAGCAACATGCAACGTAATTTTTTTCATATTTTCATATTTCTTTAAAGTGTAATGGAAGAGTACCTGTCTTGCTAGCACTGTCTTGCGAGGAAGGTATCGGTGGTTTAATCATTGAATAAACAAAAAAATTTACATTCTATATTTTACTTGTAACGAAAACTTTTTATTATCTCTAAAGATACAATAGTGAGATTAAAAGCATACTCTCTATAGAAACAAGTGGTGGTTCATGAATTAATCATTGAATAAAAAAAAAATTCACATTATTATCTCTAAAGATACAATAGTGAGATTAAAAGCATACTCTCTCTATAGAAACAAGTGGTGGTTCATCAATTAATCATTGAATAAATAAAAAAAATTCACATTCTATATTTTATTTGTAAAGAGAATTTTTTAATATTTTTAAAGATACAGTAAGTTAGATTAAAAGCATTTTCTCTAGAAACAAAATATTTTTAATGATAACTATAATCTTTTGAGAAACAAAATAAATTGTTTCTGAAAAGACAATCATACTTGTACTTGTGTTCTATATTATCTTATAAAAATAATTTTTTAAACAATAATGTGAAACGATCACTTAAAAACAATATTTATAACCATTATAAATTTTTCCTGTCCAAAAAAATGTCTTAAACCTAGATTTTATCATAATTAGACTTTCAAGAATGGTCGTCACACGAACTGTTCCGCTTCACGTCTGTCTTCACATGAGTTAAGTTGAATTATCGGTGTGATTTCATCTCTTTCGTGTCGCGATTCAATCTTGGTAGGCCGTTCATTGAGATGGTCGTACTGCGGTGACGCATTTGATATGATCTCTCGACGTGCAGAAAATTGCCATGTTGTTTCGATTTAACGCGAAGAAAAAGGGGCTCTTCAAGGTGATGCTGGCGGGTTCCGAACAGGGCTGCAATGGAAATGGCTTAACTTAATTCGATTGTAGAGTTTTGAATTATTTTGCAATGAAAGTGAGGATGGTAACTGAAAATCTTAAATACAGATAAGTAGGATGGCTAATTCCGCAATAGAGGTAAGTATGAGATAAAGAAGGTTCAATGGATATTTACTAGGCAACCCAAATTTTTGAGGAAACAATATTTGATTTTCTATTTTGTTTGTGATATCAATAAATTTTGGTTAAATTTTAAAATTTTAAATTAAAAAATAAAAATAAAAAAACCCAACATAAAAAAATAAAAATCAATCTTACTAAAAACAAATTATTCAATTATTCTCTTACATAGCTGTTGCCCATTGCCATTTAGTACTGCACCTTATTTATAACAGGAATCACGTAAGAACAATAACCAACAGGGGATGCATATGTTTTTAGCTGGAAAAAAGGGCACCTACGTTGCACTTTGAAAATCAACAAGGAAAGGAGACCCCGTAATTCTTCATTGAGTAAAAGTGGGTTATAATTAAGGGGTTTAGATTGACATTACATAATAGAATGAATTCTGCTTTACGAGTCTGTTACCTGTTGCCACGGGTATCACTGAAGCTTTCGTCAAGGATGAATGGAACAAACAATTATATTTCTAATTATCATATTTTAATATAAATTAGGTGAAAGGAAGGATAAATGGAACAAACAATGATATTTATAATTATCCTTTTTTAACATAAGCATAAACTAGGTAGAAGGAAATAAGTTTTATGAGGCGTGAGGAAGGGTCCTAAGAAGATTTTATATATCTTTACGAAGCCTTATAATTTTCTTTTAACATTTTCGTTTTTCGAGCGAGTGGAATTCTAGCTTCTCTTTTGTCATTTATTTGTCATATCAAATCATTTCAGGGGAAACACTTCCTATTAGGTTAGTATATCTACGATAGTCAATTGAGAACGTTGAAATGAAATAGGGCGAAGATTTATGACTTGCAACTGCGTGGATATTTTAAAATAGGGCGAAGATTTTAGGAGTTTATGTATTTCTCTTTGAATCGATAGATAGAGGGAATATCTCAGAAATTTGATAACGAGGAAAAAGGTCAAACAATTCATTCCACAAATATCCATCACCCGTCAAGTGATATTTTGCAATATTTTGGTAATACGCAAATATCCATTATCCGTCAAATGGTATTTTGGTAATCCGCAAATATCCATCACCTGTCAAGGCAGGGTCTTGAAATGAGCCTTCTGCCAGCGTTGAGCCATCGGCCAGCGTTTGGCTCAGTGTTAGTCTCCTGAAATGAGCCTTCGGCCAGCCTTGATGGGTAGTGCATCCTAAAAATGGGCAAAAACTCCTGACCAACAAAACCGTACTCCTTCATTATCGCTGACACTAGACACAAGACACTAATGGATCACCAGCTATCAGTTTTACTGACCAACAATGGGCTTATTTTGGAACCTACCCTAATCGAGCGTTGGGTCGGTGCTCCAAAAACTAACTGTCAGACATACTGACCAACGTCAGACACCATTAGCCTTCATCCCGTTCCCTACCTAGATGAGGGTTTCACAGGAAGACAATGCACTGCCACTCCTCACCTCCATCTGGCCCCTCTAACAAGACATGCCACTATTAATGGGAGACACATTGCTACACATGAGAAGAGGGACTGGCTTATGGTAATTTCCAGGAATAAGATTGACTACTTATTGGCTCTACCGCTAAGCTAGTTCCCCAGCTTGTGCGTGTCAAGTAGCCGTAAAACGCACGCAAATGGCCTTTAAAACAAAATTCCATGGGGCTCTCGATGCATGCCTCTGGAAAACTACCGCAACATAGGCTGGCTGGCATAGGCTGGCTTATGAGTTTGCTATCGAGTCTTGTATACCCGAAGCAAGGATGCTTAAGCAGGCTCGACTGATAAGGAGAGGACCAGCAGGATGCGTAAGCATGCTCCATTGTTAAGGCCGCCATCGGCTCGGCTGTCAAGGAGAGGGATCACTCACTCATTCCGACCTTAGTCACTTATTTGAGAGGGAAGCATCAAGGAAGAAAAACCTTCGCCTCCTTGTGGGGCCTAATTATTAGGGAAATCTTGAAAAACCTTCGCCAAGCAGTTCATGGCCTAACACACCCATCCTTTACCCTTGAGCCATTGGCCCAACCATCCATCAACTATGAGCAAAACTCCTAACATAAACTACTCCATCTGGCCAAGGGAAATGAGTAATAGTTGGGTGTAATGGAAGTTCTCTTATTTCAGTGAAATTATTGGAGCAAATCGCTGAACAATTCCACAAGGAGGATCCATGGCCACCATGTTGTATCTAGCAACCAAGCTACTTACGGAGGTGGCTTATCCACCTTCTTAGAATGCTTATCTCTACGGTGCTGCTCCCTTCGTAGTTTCTTATCAGACTTCACCTTAGAACCATGTGTAGGGTGGTTGAATTGAGGAGGTCTTTGAATTGGAGATTCAATAATAGGGTTTCTGAATGGTGTATTCTTAAGCTCCCATTCAGACTCAAGACGAGCTATACGCTCTTTAATACTAGTCAATCCCTCATTTTTATAATTCAACAGCCTTTGAAGATTCTCAATCAGATCATCTTTCTTCCTATTACTCTTAAGTAGATTCTCAATCAGATTATCCTTCTCCTAAAGACTATTAAGTAGACTCTTAATCATATTATCCTTCTCCTGAAGACTATTAAGTAGATTCTCAATCTGCTCCTTATGAAACATAAGCTCGTATTTAAGAATAGTATCACTTTGACCTCCGAAGTCTATGACATCTTTTGGTTGTGTGTTGACCCAAATACTGTTACTATCAAATACAGGATCCCTTTTGGACCCCATCTTGGTTCCTAGGGTCACATGCTTCACCTTCCTTTCAATATCGAGAGTGTGGCAATTGATACTGAAGTTGCGTTCTAATTTTAAATTATATTTGCAATTGACATAAAAGACACACAACTACACCAAGGGTAATTTTAAGACATTTTTTTAAGACAAAAGAAATCTTTTCTCTCAAAAAGTCGTTTTTTTATTTTAGTTATTTTACATTAAAATTTAATATTAATTGAATTGTCTTAAATATAAAATTTAAGACAAAAACAATTCGAGACAAAAATATTTAAAGACAAAACTTTATATTTAAGACAAAAAGAGTTTAAGACAAAAATAATTTGAGACAAAAATAGTTTAAGACAAACTTCATATTTAAGACAAAAATATTTCAAGAAAAAACTTTATATTTAAGACAAAAACAGTTTGAGACAAAAATATTTTAAGACAAAACTTTATATTTAAGACAATGACCACTTAAGACGAAACCCATTTAAGACAATTAACAATTAAGACAAAAACATATCAATTTAAGAATTGATTATGAGCATACATTTGCTCCTGTAGCAAGGTACTCATCTATTAGATCAATTCTTTCTCTGGCTATGCAAATGGGGTGGAAGATCCACCAAATGGATGTAAAAACAACATTTCTCAATAGGGTTACTAAGGAGGAGATATACATCGAGCAACCAGAATATTTTGAGACATTTGAATGAGAGTCTCATGTGTGTAGACTCAAGCGAGCATTGTATGGTTTCAAACAAGCACCCTGTGCTTGGTACACCAGGATCGATAGTTATCTCACCGGTTTGGGCTTCACCAAAATTGAAGTGGATGCAAACCTCAATCACATCTTAATAGAAGGTAAATTTCTTATTATTGTCTTATATGTTGTTGATTTGATTTTAATTAATGATGAGAAGTTGATCATATCTTGCAAGGAGGACCTTGCAAGGTTATTTGAAATGCAGGACGTGGGTCTCATGGAGTGCTTCCTCTGGTTGGAAGTATGGGAAGACTACAGGGAATTTTTGTCTCTCAAGGCAAGTATGAAAATGAGATACTACAGAGATTATGCATGGAGAGATGTAAACCCACAGAGACACCTCTAGCAAACAACTGGAGGAAGGAGGATGTCACTTCAAGTGAAGAAGTGGATGCTACCATTTATCAACAACCAATGGGCTCACTCATGTATCTTGTGAACACATGACCATATATGTGCTATGTAGTAAACCAGCTAAGCCAAGTTATAGTTAGGCCAACCAAATTATTTTTGAAGGGAGTTAAGCATGTTTTACGGTACCTTAAAGGCACTACCCAATTTGGACTATGGTATAGATGGGCAGAGGGAGTGAAGTTGTGTGGCTTCATAGATGCAGATTGGGCGCAAAGTCCATAAGCCCAAAAGAGTACATCAAATGGAATTTTCAGTGTTGGGTTTGTAGCTGTTTCTTGGTACAACTGGAAGCAAAAATATGTGGCACTTAGCTCGGCAGAAGTAGAATACATGGCTACAAGTCAAGAAACATGTGAGACAATATGGATAAGAAAGATACTTGTTGGACTGTTTAGTCAGATGATGGATCCAATTGTGATCTAATGTGATAATCGGAGTTGCATCAAACTCTCTAAGAATCCTATATTTCACGATGGATCCAAGCATATAGATATCTGGTATCACCATTTATGGGACTGTGTGCAAAGGCGGATAATGTTGCTACACTACATTCTGATAGAGAAACAAGATGTCGCATTTTGGAAAAAACTTTGTCAAGCGAGAAGTTTGAGTTCTATAGGTGCAAGATAAGGGCGGTTGATAATCCCTTTCTTGTTGAGAGGGAGTGTTGAAAAATCGAGAAATAAATTCTCAATTTGATTTTGCCTTGATTAAATTGATAAACTTTGAATTTCCACATCAATAAACAACTTGGATGCAGTTAACTTGTGTGACATGGCTTGTGTCACCCGGTTTACTCAGTAAATTTGAGTTGGAGGAGATAGAGTTTAGTTAAGCATGTGGGATTTCTAATTTGTAGCAACCAAAGTCAGTTATCTCAAGTTGTTTTCAGTTAAACTAGTTCCAAATATTGGAGGATCTAGTGGAAGGTCAGTTGTGTAGTGGGACTTCAGTGGCGAGACACATGTGGATGGTGATTGCAAAGTGAGTTATGAATTGATGAATCCAACAATAGACCTTGTTGATGATGGTGAAGCTTCCAATAAATAAATGAATAACATGTGTGATTTAGTTGGTATGATTGTAGTTGATGATGACCTCTTTGCATAGAGTTCGAGGCATTTAAGTTTGAGAATAGATTCAAAACATGATATTATTGGTATTGACTGCACCTTATTTGGAGACATCATTTGTATTGTAGGGGTTGGTACCTTTCCATTGGATGTGGTTGGTGATGTGGAGAATACTCAACTTCTAGTAAAGATTCATACTAACTCTAACAAGCCTATGGATGCTTGTTTACAAAGGGATACCCCTCTCGACTCAGCTCATTGGATTCTTTGTTTGTTCATGCTAGTTTTTGTTCTCAACCTTCCTTCTCTAAGGGCTTGAGACTATTTTCTTCATTTATTTTACATGGCCCAGTGAAAGAAGAAGAATGGAGCTTGTCTCCACAATTTTTCCATTTCGCTAAGTTACAAATAAAAAGAGTCCAATTCTATAACCAATAGACTAATAGCCTCTTGATACACCTTTAGTGAGCTATGCATAGCTCTCACCTATCACTGTAGCTCAATGAAATGGAATCTAATAGCTCTAGTGGAAAAGAGTTCAATTTTATGCCCAATACACTAGTAGAAATGGAGTAGTTGTGAAGGAAACGATCTCCATTGGGGATTTCCATTTTTATTGCAATAGACAAGAATAATCTTGGTGTTGGAGGAAGAGATGAAAGATCTCTACCAAAAACATAATATCATTGCTCTCGTGGTGCCATTAATTTTTGTTAACTCATTCGAATGTAGGTAATGTATAAGGATTTGTTAGTGTATATGAAATTTTCTCTCTTTCCAATAGAAAAATAGGTTCATCCTAGTATTAATATATAAAATAAGGTTCATTAATATGTATGGTTCAATTTCGTTTGATGATCCTGTTTCTCCAAAGGATATTTTTTTTAATTTTGTTTGGTTTAAGATATGGTGATACCTTTAAATATGAGGTAATTTGTGTAAAATTAGAAGTGGAACAACAAGTTGGGGTTGGAATTTCCTTTGTAGTAGTAGGCTACTTTAATTTTCCATCGAAATGTTTTGTTGCAACCCAACATAGAATAATCTTTGGATGGAAAGGTTTGTTATGGGTGGTATGTTTTTTATCCCTTCAACTCATTATATTCTTTGTTTGTTCATGGTATTTGTTTTTCTCAACTTTCCTTTTCCAAGGGGTTGATACTATTTTCTTTATTCATTTTTCATGGCCTAGTGAAAGAAGAAGAATGTGGCTTGTCTCCATAGCTTTTCCATTTCTCTGAGTTACAAATAAAACAATCTAATTCTATAGCTAAGAGACTAATAGCCTCTTGATACACCTTTAGTGAGCTATGCATGAAGACCTTGGATGACGGTATAACTACAATCTAGGTTTTTGAACTCAAGAGTTGGTTCTTACACACATTTAAAATCTACCCCTCTTCCCATTTGATCATTGTTTTCATACTGATGTTTTATATTCTAGATAATTTGATTAAAATTTGTAAGTCTATCTAAATGTATTCATGATTTGGCGGGCATATTTTGATGTAAATGAAGCTTCTATATATTCAAGAAAGACCTTTCCTAGAGTGGACAATGAGGTAGTGAAAAAATTTATATGTTGACAAATGCTCTGTTCCTAGTGTTTGGCTTATTATCTTCAATTTATTGGTTATATCATTGTTTCCACTTCTTGCATCTTAAATTACTTTGTTCACATTTTATGCTCATGTTTCTTGGGCTATATTGATCTCATTTTTTTGGTTTTTCTCCATATATCTTAGTGAATTGTTGTCACTATCTTTTAAACCAGTGGTTGCGATTATTCACTGGCATCATAAAGTGGAGGAAAATATCTACAACTATTTTGAGTGCCATGGTTATAATGTTCATCGTTGTATAAGCACTTGAAATATCCTAAAACAACCCCATTATAGTTGGAACCAGATTCCAACAATCTAGCTATCTTAGCATGATCAACAGGATCCATTGTTTCATGAAGAGAATAAATTAACAGTGCCATATTCGGGGATCTCATGTAGTCACTCTTATTCATGGATGATGTAGTGTAAGTCCATTACTTTTTTCTGAATTTGGATTATAACAAAAGGAACCTTCAATTGGGTTCAGGTTGTTGTAGCCATGCAATGTATTTGAAACTGGGAGTCCTTGAACCTATATATCGTTTTTCCATTGTAATATATATTACAAATTATGGTTCTTGCATTTTTTGTTTCTAGAGATGGTTAAAATTCTTGAATTTTTAGCAGCTTACTCTCATTGTTGAGAGATGCAGATTCTTTGAACAAGAACTATGGAAAATTAATATGTACCTTGGAAGCCTCAATATTCTTTGAGATTATCTCACCCTTAAAAATCTCTTTCTTTATCCAAGAGTTCTAGTAATTTTAAATATCATTATCTATTCTTCTAGGTGGATGGAATGCTATGTATGCCCACCTGCACATATTTAATCCATCAAAATATATCTTAATGTCAATCCTTTAATGCACCACCAAGAACTAATAAATCAATGAAACTTAAACCAACCTGTTTCTAAAAATGGTATGCAGATGAATGATAAGATTTTATTCATTTGGACTAAAACTACCTCACTTGATATCAACTCTCAAGTAGTTGATCCATCGCAATCTGTAGCTCTTTCCACAATGAACGTTGAAGACCTACCATGAAAGTAAATATGAATCGATGCACAATAATACTAAAAAAATCCATATTTTTAGTTGTTGTTAGGAATGTTATTGTTGGGTAAGGAGGATTTATAGCAATAGGCATTATTGGTCCCACATTTGTTCAACCAAGATTTGTGCAAGGATGGAGTTTTGGGAGTCTCTCGATTTATTGGAGATTTGACAAAGACCCATGGCCTTACCATCTCCACACCAGAGGAACCCTTGGAGTGGACTCACCATGTAGAGCCTTGAAAAACTATTTTCCCTGCTAGACTCACTGTGCAGAGCCCCAAAAATCTATTTTCCAAGCTATTGATGTGATAATTAATTAAAGAAACTTTACTAACTACATTCAATGGTTATGTTCTTAAACCCCATGATGGGAGAATAACAGTGTTCAAAGATGATGAGTGAAGCCCAGTAAATTCCATATGGCCATAGCTAGATCCTTCGAAGGAGAGTCTCAAAACTGACCCTATCTTCCTGACTCATCATTCTCACTCATGGTTGAGGTTACATCCACACTTATGTTGAAGAGGTTATTGAAAATGATCTATTAGATTTTCCACAACATCAATCAAACAAAGCATGTTGAAACATAACAACAAATTATGCAAGTGGGATAGAGAAAGCGTTAAAGAGTTGCCGCATGTAACATCCCTCACTCAGGATTCCTCCAAAATCCTCAGGAACACTAGAGATTCTTTTTTAAATAACATATTTAGAGAGCACTAAACACACACTTCCTCTAGAACTCCCTCACTAAAGGCTTCAACCCTCAACAACTTCAAGGACCACATTTCATAAATTTTCATATTGGATCCACTTGCTACAACACATCACAACTTGTAGGCCACGTTTCCACAAATTTTCAAACTAGACCCACTACCAACACTTAAGATTATCACATAACATAGTCACTGATCAGTAATTGAGATCTTCTTTGTTGGACGGAATGGCGTTGAGGAGGCTGTCTGAAAAGGGTTAGGTTTGTTTCAGCTGATGGCAACACAAGGGCTCCCTACTCACCCCACCTACCTACTAGTTGTCGACATCTTCTCTCTCCTTCTATTACATCACCCGTAGCGGTTCCCGGCATTCGTTACTCACTGATCACTCCGTAATAGCATTGTTATTGTCTCCTCCCCGTTTCACTGTGTTCCCACTGAATTTTGATACCCTACCTGTGGTGACGGTTACAATGGTCCTGGAGGCAACTGGTGGAGAGCACATTGGAACAAGTATGGAACTTGACCTAGTAGACTACTCAGAATACCCATTGGAGAATGTCAATATTTGGCAAACCCCTTGCTCTGCCGCAGACAACATCCTTCCTTTCTGCTGCAACGTGTCGGCTACCATTAAGGGTCTTCCTTCCATTCTGGACCTTCCTGCTCCACTGTCACTTTCTTGGAGCCTCCTCTGATCTTGCCGTTTCCTCCCTCGCCACCGCAGTCACTCTCGCCTTCCACTTTTGTCTATGCCTCCAAAAAAATCCCAAGCTAGCTAGCTCCCAAACCCCCCTCTCATCCCAACATGGGGAATCTTCATCCATCCCTCTGAGAACCCACATTCCGGCCCAGGAAATTCCACAAGTTCCGGTACCTGAGGTGTATCCATCTGGAAGCTACGTGGCAGTACCCCCTCTCTCAGAATCGATTCCAGCAGCCGATCTCCCTCGCCCTAAAACCCCTAACCCAAACCCTAACCAGCCAGGGGATAATACAGAAGACCCTGAAGTGTCGTCGCAAAGGGGAAAGAAGAGGAAGTGCTTCAAGGTCTGAAGTGAGGACATCATTCTCAGACTCGGGGAGGAAATTCAGTGGGGTGACACCATGGACACGACAGACTGAGTTCTGGTAGGAAGAATTCGTGGTTGTAGTTACACAGCAGCTAGGCTTAAGATATGGACCTTGGAGGTTTGGGGGCAGCACCTGGCGGATCTCCCAACCGTACAAACCTTTGTTAGAGGATGGTTTGCTCTGCATTTTGCCAGAGTTGAGCACACAAACTAGGTCCTGTCGTCTTTTTGGCATTTTGAGCATGCTCCAGTTCTCCTCTAGCGATGGAACCCTCTTTTCGACCCCGCGAAAGAACATATAGGAGTCGACCCTATATGGGTTCGGCTACTAGGACTGCCCCTGCAATTCTGGTCAGAGGATATTTTCCGATGCATAGGCAACACTTTGGGCACCTATCTCGACCACGACAGAACATACCTAGCCTCAGGTATGATGGCATATGCCAGGATTCTCGTTCACTTGGATACTCGGGGCGGTCTTCAGGAGCACATTACTTTACAGTGGAAATCCTTCTCCCGTAAGAAAACCCTAGACTATGAAGGTGTCCCTTTCTGTTGCAGACGTTGTCATAAGGTGGGACACCTATACAAAGATTGTCTGTTGAATAAGAAGGAAAGGGCAGGAGACAGGGAGAAGGATACAATGCAGAACAAAGCACAAGCTCATAAAAGCCCCTCTGAGGGGGAAGAGGTTGCAAATCGGGCACAAGCTGATGCATTACCTGTGCCCTCAAAAGAGACCAGAAAGAAGTGGGGAAAGGCACCCATCGGAGCACCCTCTCCACCTCTTACCAGAGCAAGGGCAACTGTTGAGGCGGCATTCTCCACGGGTATGTCGACTACAAACTCCTCCTCTGTTTACTCTAATGCATCTATGCACGGAACTGAAACTTGTTATGAAGAGTTCAATTCAGTCCAGTTTTCCTCTCACACCTTTATTCCCACAAGGCTGTGGAATGCCCTATCAAACCCCCCTCCTCCACCATCTCCTGCACTCAACCCTCTTTCCCTGAAAATCCTCCCCCAAATTTCCAATTACTTGATCCACCCTCTCATTCCTGCCCTCTTCCTTTCAGATACCCCACTAGAGCCAGGTTTCGCTCATAGGCCCCTGACTCTCTAGGTATTAGCCTCATCACCTCTCCCCCTCCTCTAAAATCAACTAGAGGTAGACCATCCTCCCTATCCAAAGCCAAGGTACAAGCAGGGGAAGAGATTGTTTCAGGAAAACAACAGACCATTGATCGGGTACTTAGACTAGTAAATACCTAAGACCCCCCTCCTCCATGAAGCTTCTCTCCTTTAATTAAAGAGGGTTGGCTAGCCCTGCAAAAAAATTAGCCATGAGGAGACTCCTCTCAGCAGAACCTGTTGATATTCCTTTTTTACAAGAAACCTTAGGTCAGGGGTGTGTCATTACCCACCTCCTGGAAACCTGGCTACTTGGATGGACTTTCCATACCCTCGATGCATCAGGGAGGTCAGGGGAGCTTGCGATAGGAGTAAAAATCCGATATATCAGAATCTGTAATGTGCGGGGGAGTTCATGCAACATAGGAGTTCATATATACTCCTCAGAATTTTATATTGAGCTCAAGATCATAAATATATATGGCCCCTGTCACAACAAACAGGAATTTTGGAGCAGATTCCTTGACTCTCACATTCTTCAAACAGATAATCTCGTTCTGGGTGGGATCTAAACTTGTCCATTGGTTATGTGGAATCATGGGGACACAATGCCCAAAGGCATATCCTCTCATATTTTTTTCGAGGCCAAACTGGAGGATCACAATCTCATAGATATGCCCTCGCCAAAAATATTGCCCACATGGAGGAACAACAGATTAGGAGCTGACAGTCTCTCTAGAAGACTTGATAGATATCTCATTAAGGAGCATATGTTAACCTTGGGACTGGGATATAGGCAGTGGGTGGGCTCTGGAGGAATATCAGACCATAGGTCGATCTATTTGGAAATCGGAGGAGGTATGAACAAGCCTAAAGGTCCTTTCAAATTTAATGCAGCTTGGCTGAGGGATGCTGAATATATCTATCTTGTCACAAATTACTGGAGGAATCATCCCCTAGTGGCAGAAAGGACTATATCAGAAGGATTTTCAAAAAACCTTAAAGAACTCAAGAGCCTCTCTAAGAAATGGGCTCATAAGAAGAGAAAGCAGGAAGACCATACTCTCAAACAAACTGAAGAAGCCATTGAGAAGTATGAAAATGACCATGAAGGAATCTTCTCCTCCCCTGAGCACAAAGAGCAAATAACCTCTCTGTTGGCTAAGAGAAACCAGATTCTGAAGGACAGAGAAGAGAGCTGGAAACTGAGAAGCAGAGCCATCTAGGTGAAGGAACGGGATGACAATACCAAGTTCTACCATAAATTTGAAAATTGGAGGAAAGCTATCAATACTATTTGGAAGCTATTAGATAAGCATGGAGAACCAGTGAAAACCTTCCCCTGGCTGGCAGTTATGCCCTCTGCCCACTTCAGTAACATTCTTAAGTCACCACCAAATGCCACCCTGGGAGACTTAATGAAGACAACCCAATTATTCCTAAGGTTTGTAGAACAAGAAGAAAGAGGGGATTTGATAAAGGAGGTCTCCCTGAGGGAACTGGAGGACACTCTCAAATGGTTTAAGCGAGATAAAAGCCCTGGTCCGGATTGCTGGAATGTGGAATTCTACATGGCTTTTTTTGATACCCTGGGGGGGGGGGGCTATTACAAGTTATAGAGGAATACAGAACCTCTGGAAGAATGTATGAGGCCTTCAACTCAACCTTTATCGCCCTTATTCCCAAATCGGACAACCCCACATATTTCAATTATTTCCGGCCCATATCCTTATGTAATTGATCATCTCCAAGATTATAGCAAATCGACTCCGACCAATCTTATCCAACCATATCTCAGCTGAACAATTTACATTTTTACAGAATAGACAAATACATTAAGCGGTCGAAATGACACAAGAGATCCTACATTCTATCAAGACCCACAAGCTAAAGGGTATGGTCTTGAAAGTTTACCTCTCGAAAGCATTTGATAGAGTCAACTCGCTATACCTCAGAATTCTCTTAACGCACCTGGGTTTCCCATTTGAATTCATAAGATGGATTATGACTTGTATCACTAATGTATCATACAATATTCTTGTAAACGGTGTGGCCTCACCTTTCTTCCATTCCAAAAGAGGCCTCAGGCAAGGATGTCCTTTGTCCCCACTCCTTTTCTTACTCATCATGGAAGGTCTCAGTTTTTTTATAAAGGAGGAACATCGAAGACGTAGGCTAAGGGGGATCTGCATCACTGAAGGATGCACATTAACGCACCTGCTCTTTGTGGATGATGTGCTACTTTTCCTAAATGGGAGTATAGGATATGTGACTGCACTTCTCAATACATTCACTATATTCCTAACAGCCACTGGCATGATGGTTAACAATGAAAAATCCTCTATAACAGCTATAGGATGCAATCCATACGACGTCCAGTATGCCCTAAGAAGATTCCCCTATAATCTACTGCAGCTGGATGAGGGATTAAAATATCTGGGCTATAGATTAAAACCACATGGTTATAGGATTGTTGATTGGATCTGGCTCATAACCAAACTGGAGAAAAGGCTAAACATCTGGTATCTAAAATATTTATCAAGAGCAGGAAGACTGATACTCATAAAAGTAGTGTTGGAAGCAACTCCAGTCTATTGGATGTCTTTAGCATGGATCCCTAAAGGAATACTATCTAGAATAAAATCCTATGTTGCAGGTTTCTGTGGAGAGGAAATCAACCCGGAAGGATCTTCGTCTGGTCAAATTGGGACTCTTCAGCACTCCCAAAGAAGTGGGGAGGATGGGGTATAAAAAGACTAGACTCTTTCTCCACAGCCATGGCAGCCAAACTAGGGTGGCAGCTAGTCACTTCTTTCAGCCTGTGGACTAAAGTGGCCACATCTAAATACATAGCTCCTTTAAATATTATGGACTGGATTCGACAACCTCAGTGGACACAAGCTAGAAAATCGAACATATGGAAAGTTGTCCTACAAGCTATGCCCCTTATCAGGGATGGACTCACATGGAGAATACAGTCAGGAGAAGCTGTTAAAATAGGGATGGACCCTTGGATTGGATGTGGGAACGCTCAC
Source organism: Pinus tabuliformis (assembly GCA_031772625.1). Lineage (NCBI taxonomy): Eukaryota > Viridiplantae > Streptophyta > Pinopsida > Pinales > Pinaceae > Pinus > Pinus tabuliformis. The sequence goes on along the minus strand of CM062809.1, from coordinate 456,760,923 downwards.
AGACTCCCACAGGAGCTCAGAACATACCTCACTTCCAGAGGGATCTCACACCTTAACCAAATAGCAGACAATGGTTGCTCTACATTTTTACAACAAGCTTGGAAATCTGGAAGGACTTTACAGATCCCTCGACAATGGTAGCAGCATTGGAAGGAATACACGGAGGCACTCACAGAATCCCATATTAGGATACAGGAAGGGGAGGATGAGCTTATCTGGGCACATGCGAAGCATGGGAAATACTCACCTAAGGAGGGATACATAACTCTTATAAACTCTTTGAAACCACTGCAGTGTGAACCTTGGTCGAGAAGCATATGGAAACTTAAAGCACCACCCAGGTCTAGGCTCCTCATGTGGACCATTCTGCGTCACAAAATACCAACATGAGAAAATGTGATCAAAAGATCTTTCCATGGACCCTTCTGGTGCGGCCTTTGTAAAGCAGACAATGAAACTGGGAATCATCTTTTTCTTACTTTCCCATGCACAAGGGAGCTTTGGAATACTATCCACTCTCATATACCTTCCCTCCCTAGGTGGCAAGGCACAACCATTCAGGAAGCCTGGGAGGGATGGTGGTCCAATGTATCCTCGGAAAGAACAAAAAACATCCCTTTACTGACTTGTTGGGCCATTTGGATTGCCCAAAATAGAATCATCTTTCAAAATTCTCCCCCCCACTGGCCAGCCATCACTGCACAAATCCTAGCAGACTACCAACAAATTCCAGAGGAGGAAACAAATCCAAATCCTAGGCATATCATCCCCAAGAGCATAAACCAATCCCACCCCTGGGCATATTTTGATGGCTCAGCTCAAGACATTAGATGTGGGGGAGGCACTGTCCTCCATATTACATCAAATCATATTTACAAAATCCAAATGGGTTTGGGCAGAGGGACAAACAATTTTGCTGAGCTTTCAGCAGCAAAATACACCATACACTTTGCTTTGGAAAAATAGTGCAGAAACTTACAGCTATTTGGAGATTCAAAAACTATATGCAATTGGATTAACAAAGTTACAATTTGTCATGCTTTTACTCTGAGACACATCATGGAAGAAATTTTCAGACTTATAAATTTATTTGACACATTTACTTGTCAACATATATACAGGGAGAGGAACACAACTGCCGATCTACTATCCAAGGAAGCAGCGCACAGGCCTATAGGAACTTGGAGCATACTGGAGAAAACTGATGGAACCTTCCATCAGTATTATCATAGACCTTTTATAGAGATATCAGATTAGTAAAGCTCAATGGGAGCTGACATAAAGTTTTGCCGTATATATTTTCTTTTGTTGTCTTTATATAAATATTATATGAGATTTTTTTTATCAAGTAGTTTTTTCACATGACAGTTATTTTTTGATACTCTTTGCGTAGAGTAAGTACATAAAGTATTTTGAAGATCATAGCTCAAAGTAGTGTCTCCCTGCGTGGAGTACACCTCTATCTAGTTTGAATATTCAACAGGATAGGCTTCTAGCCCATAGTACAGTATATGCTACTAGCATCTACAAAATGTAATTTTCCTCATTAATGAAAATTACAACTTTTTCCAAGGGAAAAAAAAACACACACACACTTCCTCTAGAAAATAAATAGAACAAACATATATATAAGTAATTACAAAATTCAAAATATTTCAATAGAGCAAGAAATTCATTGAGAGTTTGTTAATTCATTGTAGTTCATAGTCTCTCTTTAGAGTTTGGACTTTAATCTATGAGACATGAAGATGGGAGTATTTTTCTTATTAGTCCTTGTCATCTATGACATGGGACTATAGTAATCGATTGTATTAGTTAGCATTAGTACTTGTGCATATTAATCCAAAGTTTTTATGAACTTTACCATGTTCATAAAATGACCATTGTTCTCAACCTATAAATTTATCAATTTAACTTTGAGGACCAATAAGATATTTGATGGTATTATTTGGCCTCTTCCCAAGGAATACAAACCATATCATTGATATTATTCATACAATATCTCTGTTCCATGCATTTATTTGATTCGTATTTCCAAGATTTGAAACTAATGCTAACATTAGTTTATAAACATTAAATTCTACCTATAACCATGGAAACACTGAAGAGGGCTAGATGGATGTGTGCATGTTGGTGTGGTGTATAAGGAATGAGACACTTGTTATTCTTCTTATTCTTCTTCTGAGCAAAATCAACAACTACCTTCAGATTTAGTTGTAGCTCTAGACTTCTTACAGTGTGCACAACCTCTCCTCTACTTTAGCTTGACAACCTAACTTCAACTCTAAATGATTTAGCTTGAAAACTAAAATTCAACTCCAAGGCAAATGATTTTATATTTGACAATGGAGTTGTGGTTAGTGTTGGTGCCAGTGGGATTTAAGACTCCTCCAGGCTACCTAACGTCTACATCTGAGCTTTGATCAGTGCATCTCACATAAACTGCAAACATTGGTGGGGAGACAACATCCAAAACCATGATCGGTAGAAATTTCATTTGGAAGTATGCAATTTTGATTTTTTGTGTAGCTTGGGAGGTACTCCAAGCCCTAGTGTTCGAGTGTTGGAGGTCAAAGCGCCACAAGCAGGCTTGGGGGCTTGGAACCCAAGTATGGGGTTTTCCACCCATCGATGTTTGGGCCAAAACCATGATGATTTTTTGACATGTGATGGATACAGATGATAGTGCTCGTCAAGATGATTCTAACACAATGAGAATCATCTAATTCTGAGTTTTCATTGAGGAGAAATGGATTTTTGAAGTTGATAAGTAATTATTGGTTTTCAAGTCATGCATATATTGTGACACCCTTGCACATCTTGGCATGCCTTAGCACTTGGCACATTTAGCATATTTGACATGCCTTTACACTATCTGGCACATGTTAGCATTCCCTAGCATGCCTTGGCACTCACACCCTCACAACTAGCCTTACATTTTTTCACGACTTGGGAACCCAATCAAGTCCTTAGCTACTGTAGTTCATGTGACATTGGTCTACTTCAGTTGCAATAACTAGACCAATTGCACATAATACAAGTAGATTGTGCCTTGTTCACCTAATAATTTCCTATAACTCATCTTAGGGCACTCATGTCCAAGCTCAACTTGTCCCACTTAAGAACTTACCAAGACAAGGATCACATCTAGCCATGGACATAAAAAAACTAAGCAACATAGCTTACACAAACAATATTTCACATGTATGTCTGGTTCATATAAAAAATAGAGCATTAACTAAGAGTTTGCAAGAACCACAAGATGCACAAGACACACATGATATAAGCTGATAGAAGTTGAGTGCCCCAAAACTTATACACAATAATGTATAATATGCAATTGTATAAAATAGTTTAAAACATGAGCATTTGGCCAAAATGTGCCACATGTCATATACAAATAATAGCTAAAGGAAAAATAGTGTTGTGCCTAGAAAAAAGTCTCCCTTTGTCTAAAACTGCTCTGTCGAGCCCCTTATCGCAAACATAGGCTTGTATCTTGAAAATCCTATTATGAACTTCTCCTAGCACACTTCGTCCTTGGCACACTTGAATTCATTAACACTCCTTAGAACACACTCTTATTTGTTCATTTCCATGCATTTTGACCTAGTTCTCCCTTGTGAGTGAGTGAAACAAAGAGGTAAGAAAAACATGTATCGAAAAAGACCATATATCAAGAAAATGAAAGAAAGAAAACAAGATAAAAATATGCTACAACTCACAAATAGTTAGTGATTCCAATGTTCTTCCATCAAATGAGAAGCTAGGACTAAACTTGGAATATACGAAACTTCATGTCGATAAATCGAGGTTTACATACGTGAGAATTAGATTGAAGGTAAAGTCACACACTATTGTGATATATGATCCAATAAATGATGTTTTTCAGATGACGTAATCCTAGAAGACGAGCAATTGGAGACTCCTAAACCCCACGTGCATAACGTCTTGCTTGGCCCTCGCATTTGAGTGGTCTCCAGAATGACAACAATTCTTTCACGATAACGTTTGATGCAACTTAATTGGATGATGCCTTCAATCTGCCTATAACTGCAATTATATTATTTGTGGAAAATCAAATACCCAAGAATTTGTGTAGACCTGGCTATGGTGATACCAATTTCCTGACCATCAATCAACGATCTTTCTATCAGCAGTGCACATTTGATCATGTAACATACGCTTTATAATTTCTTCAATTCTCTTTCACTTATGAATCTCTACGCTTCTCTTTCTGATTAACAAATTAAAGTTAACAACTATTGTTTTACACGATTGAAGGAGCATTGTGTTTTTTAGTTTATCTTATATCTGGTTTGTGATCTTTGCTCCAGTTATGGAGATGATGAACAATGGGAAAGAGGGACCATGCCCTACATCTCTGTCTGCTACTTTTCATTATCATTGCAAGATAGAGAAAAATGAATTCTTGGACATCTTCTGTTGACGTTGGAATCAAATATTACACAATATCTCAATTATCATATTTTTTTGTTTCTTTCAACTTTCAAATGTAGTGCCAATATTCCATTATGTTATTCTTGATTATGTTTTAGAAACGACCATTGATAGTAAAATTATTTGCATGTCGTCTTTGCCCTTACGGGTTTTTTTACTGAATCACGACTGTGATTTTTTTCTTCTTCAGATATGAGTGCTTTAATTCCCCTTTTCTTCTCAACTGCTTCCACTGACGAGCCATATGAGTGGCACCTCAGGGATGACCGTAATCCCCTCCTATCACAATGTTGTTATGGGATCACAGAAACCCACAAATGGGCCAAAAAGTTCCTCTACAATATTTTGGGACAAAGGAAACCCTGTTTTGGGGCCCAATTACAGTCTAGATTGTGGGGGTGGTGCCTCCCCAAGGTGACATCAAACCACAAGTACATCATTCCCAATAATCAACTGAAGGAATCATGGAAGTTTATGAAGGATCATGCCCTGATTTGTAAGTTGATGGACATTCAGTCGAAGGAGCAAGATATAGTAAAATGGATCCAAAAGAAATGGAGGTTGGCGGGTCCAACAAAACTTCAACTGAGGGCCAAGGGTTTCTTCACAGTGATATTTGTAGATCTCGAAGACCACGAGAGAATGTTTTAAAATGGCTCTTATTTCATGAACAAAGTTCTTAATCTTTTGCATGCTTTCACAATGTTTGAAATTGTTGAATTGGTTTTGAGTATCAACCACATCAATGATTTTTGCTCCAAATGTTGCAACTGATGCTTTCATTGTCATCATGGAAGAGTTACAATTTAATGCTACTCTTTCCTATGCTATTGCCTTACAACTTTTCCTTTGCAACATGTCGTGCAATTACTAGTTAATAATCTCAAATAATATGTCATAACATATATTAACCAAAATTCATTACTTATAGTTGTGAATATAGGAGCAAGATTATTAGTAATGTAGTATGTAGCATTATATACTTTTTACCTGTTGCAGTGCAAAGTTGGGATATCTTCTTTGTCATTGGAATTGAGTGGGTGCTTCTTACAACACTTTGGAGCTATTCATTTGTCACCTTATTCCGTTTGCACATGAATTCTATAGTGAGATGTGCTTTTCATCCCCTAGAATAGTTGGCCTTGTGGACAAAAATATTTTTAGAAACTGACCAACCTATTGATAGATTAATTTCTGTCAAATCCCTATTTTGTTCTTTACATGTTGTTTTGGATTTTTCTTCTTGCAAAGGGATGGGGATAATGTGATGGGTCATCAGAGGATATGGGATTGACCATTACTAAAGGTAGAAATGGCATCACTGCTTCAAGGGACGACTTGCCATATGGGCTTCACTTTATTAATTATCATGTTAATTCATAAAGGGGGTTTTAAAATTGTGAAAAATAGAGCCAATATATTATAGATATTGGGGGTGGGGATTTTGGGTAGAGGGTTACAAGTTTTGGAGGTATTAAAATGAGTATTTGGTAAAACTAGGGGATATTTACTAAAATAGGCATATAGTAGTATTGATTATTTAGTAATAAAAAGAAAAGGGTAATCTAAATCGTGAACACACTGATGGTTTTTTATCTCACCACTTGAAAGGATGTTACAAGTTCAAATAACCACACAAGGGAGAATATTATATGCTACCAATACTTTTTTACAACGTTTCAAATCATATGTGAATGGAGAGGACTTTGCAAAGGTTTTCTGCGAGGGTCAAGGGTTTATAGGCTTTGATAGTTTATCATAATGGTGGCATGCGGAGGCGTTATCTAACACAATGTGGTCAGAGGAGGTGGATTTAGTTGTAGATTTGGGTGTGGTGAAGATGCCAAAGGTTGTTGAAAAATGTGTAACTAGGTTCGGTCTTCATAAGTATGAAATGTACTCTTAAATGAAAAGAAATTATTATTATTGAAGCATGGGTTTCATGCTCAATTTCTTTTATTTTATAGGTTAAGCACCCATTGAGTACTTCTAGGGTTTTTCCTAGGTTTAAGAGTCATTGTCATATATTGAAAACCCTATGGGCACATTGTATTATGTAAAGAAAATTTATTTTGTCTTTAAAGTGTCAAAATACCTCCAAGATCAAGTTGGCCTACATGAAGAGCCATGTCTACCCTTGAAAGATCCTATATATAGAGAGGAACTTGTCCTCCATTAGACACACTCACTCATCTCATTCTATGCGAAGAAGAGGAAGAAGAAAGGTTGAAGAAAGAATGAATGAAGAGAAAGTTGAAGAAATTGAAGTGCTTGGGCTAGTTCTCTCTCTCTTGTGAAAGTCAAAGTTAGGGTTTCTGCGCTGGGACTATCTCTGGTTCGATCTTGAAGGAAAGAGAGAAGGAAAGGTAAGTGAAGGTCACTTAGGGCATCTCACTAGCTCTAAGTCTCAAGGAAAGGCAAGTGAAGGGAAGAGAAGGTTATACGAGGGAGATCGAAGTCTCTAAGAGGAGAAGCAACAGTTGCAGCAGTTGCCGAGAGACAAAATTTTGGATCTGCAATAGGAGGTCGAAGTCCTTGGAGTAGGAGGCTGATTTCATCTTGATCTTGGAGGGTATTTATCTAAGTCACTAGGTCATGGTATTCGTTAATTGAAGAATCTATAAGAAGAGAAGAGATTTAAGGGTTTTCCCCTCAAGAGGAGGGGTTTTGGCCCTAGCTTGCAACCTATATATTGTGTCATTGTTCTTGTTGTTTTTGTAGCTATTTGATGTATCTCACAATGTAATAATAAGGAAAAAAGCTAATAAGGGAAAAGGTAACACAAAAAATTATCAATTTAAAGAGAATTAACATATTTACTGCCCTATTGAATTCTCAACACCTTTTTCTCTGCTTATCAACTACTGTGGGTTGTTGGCTTGCATTGGGGTGGCCATGGTTAGGGCTTCACGATCGTTTTGGTTCCTATCAAATCTGCTCTGAGTTATTCTATGTCAGCTCCATTTGCATCCTTGTGCCATTTTCTTCATGGTTATTTTCAAGGCCCTTATCCTCCTCAAGTGGAGCACTTCCTTTTGTCTTTTGAATGAATAAAATGGGTCCATATTTCCACTTGCCACTTTCTATTTCATGAAATCCTTTTAAATCATGAATTTAATATTCATCTAAGGGTTTAATTGTGTCAACAACCTCATGGTATCTCCTCATGCAAAATTTCTTCCAGATATGAAGAAAAGGTCTCGAACAATATGTACATTGAGAAATGTAGTGCAAGAAAGAACTTGTACATGTTTCAAAAAAGCATAAATAAGACAAGATAGAGAGGTATTGCCCACATTGAACAACTGAGAGAAAGAAATGCACAATAAGGATGAACTTACAAGTTTTCAATAGGTTGAAAGGAAATTGTACAAAGAATCAATACAATCATATGGACATGTATGGCCATATGGAGCAATACAACAATTGTACAACTTTTGCCTTTCTTTTTTGTGTAGATCATATACCTCATTTTGAGATGATTATGATGACCATGAAATTGTTATTTTAGTAACTTGTAGAGGTTTCCTTGAGGTATGCAAAGCTGATTTTGAGAAGAAATTACTTATGTATCTACAAAACTCTTTTATTCTTCCACTGCTTAAATTTTCAATTATTGTGTAATTGATGCTATGATCTGAAAGTAATTTCTACATTATATTAAATTTAGAAATTGATCTATTTAACTCGGATCATATGGATAATAGTCACCTAGGGTTGAATTTTTGTAATGTACTTAACCCCAAATACCTCAAAAGGTGAAATATGCCTCCAAATATGTGAAAATGTGTCCTTACCCCCAAAAATTTCTACTTGAGGGGGAAACACACCTTCAAATACATGGAAGCTCTTCCATTAGGGTTATTTCTCACCCCTTCTTACCTGCAACATCCCCCAACCACCTCCTTGAAGAGGGTGTCCAACCTCAAGACTCAAGTGGGCCTTTGACCAAACCCATGTGTAACTTAGTGCTACATGGCATGATCTCAAGTTGGGTGTTCATCTTGTAAAGCTCCCTTTTTGCTTAGATCCTTCATACACATGGTCTTAGGCCCTAGTTTTAACCTAAGAACAAGGATATCCATCAATGACATGACAAAAGAGAATGTAATACATGTAACCATTCCTCCAACTACATGTAAAACATGCCCGAATGGATCCTCATAGTGAAATGCATCTCTGGAAGAACCTTCATCAAACCAACCATACACCTTCTATATGCTTTTTCTTCCCTTAGATGATGAAGATTTCTCAGGCTTGATGGATTTCAAATGCAGATAACATCCCAAACTGGTACAACCTCCCCAATAGTGTTTTTTCCCTGCACATCGTAGCATACCTCTAGAAAAAATGAGTGTTTTTGTCCCCCGCCTTTAACCATATAACATGGTTTTTTAGTCGCCATGTCTCCTCATGTAGTCTAAGGATGTATCATTTACGAGCCTCCAACTCCCATAAATCATCAATTTGTGCCCATGAAAGAAATCCGACATCGAATAAAGTAATTTATGTGAACCATCTTTGCCTCAATCTCCTCCAGCTCTTTCTGATGTGCAACCATTTTTTCTCGCTCCCATCTCTTTACCACCCTCTTGAGGATGTCAAGCTTCAAGGAAACTGCCTCCATCCAAGATAATCCATCATCTACAAATAACTGGGACCATGATTTACGAACTGTCTTGCAAAAATCCTCGTCGGCCAGCCAGGTTTTGTTGAACTTGAAGATCAATCCTTTCCACATCCTATTTCCCTTCCACTGTAAAATGATCGGAGCATGGTCAAAGAGAGCTGTCAGAGAGACCCAAGATCACATATACCCCATCATGTCCAAGAGATTTGGATGAACTAAAAATTAGTCCAACCTTGTTGCAATGTGTTCGATACCAACCTTGCAGTTCCTCCAAGTCAACACAATGGGCCATGGATATATATCCACCATAGAGTTTGTATATATAATTTTGTGCTATGCATATCACATTAAAAAATTAAATTAAAACAAATTATAAAATATATCAAAGAAAATATCATTTTTATTATATCTATACAACTATATGTATTATAAATGTTTTAATAAATAATATTACAAAGATTTATCATATATCTATTTTAATTCTAAATCCACAAAGTGTTGAGGGGTCAAATTTATAAATGTGTAACATTTCTCAAGTTATATACTAAAAAAGAGGGGATCAAATTTCTATGTGTAAACATTTCTTAAGTTATATACTCAAGAAGAGGTTTACACCTTTAGTGATTTGATTTATTTTGATACTTGGTTTATTTATAATTAAAATGGATCTTTGTTGGTTTAGAAATTAACTTAGATCCATTTTAATCCTAGATATATGAAACTTGCAAAAGAATCAAATCTCTTGTCAAAATATTTTCTCAAATTTTACACTCAAAAAATAATTTATACCTTTACAAATATCACTTTAAATGTCTAATAAATTTAACTTTAAAATAAATATAAATTAAATATACAACTTTTCCATTTAAATCTTTAAACAAATACTCTTTTTTTTTCTCTTTAATAATAATACAATATCTCCTGAAAATATTAAAAACTTCATTATTTCTAATTTTATTTTTAATAAAAAATCTAAATTATATATATATTCTTTACTATTAAAAAATATTATAATAAACTAATAAACTTTATATTTTTAATGTATAAAAAATAAAAATAAAATTCGAATCCGGAAAAAGTCCAAACCTCTTAAAATTTATATACCCACTCGTAGGGAAAAAGCGTCTATTTATCTTTTGCTTCCTCTGAGCGCCAAAGTCATGACAGTCAACATCGTTTCCCTCCCATCCCCTCCATGGAAACCCTTAGCTTTTGCAATTAATTTTTTGCCGTGCATCATCCACTCTATGAAAACTCCAATTCATGCAATTGATTTCATCTAAGAAACATTTGAAATATGCGGCTCCCATTGAACCTTTTGTATTCGTACCATTCTCAACCGATATTGCGTTCGAATCCGAATGAGTGGAGCAGAGTGGGTGCGCCTTTTCCTATGTGTTATATCTAGCAAAGATGATGCAGATGTTAGGGTTTCGAACTCCGACAAGGTCGGTTAAGCAGAAAGAAGTCGATCTCTCTCCAGCAAGTCCTTTGACTCCCACAGTCGCGGCTCCAACTGGCCCGGCCAGGCCCCTGAGGCTAGTCTAATGCGATGATAAGGGAAAGTTTAGAATGGACCCCGAGGCCGTCGCCACTCTGCAGCTCGTGAAAGGGCCTCTCGGTGTTGTTTCCATCTGTGGCCGGGCGTGTCAAGGGAAGAGCTTCATTTTAAATCAGGTTGGAAGTCAAAATATTTTGTGGAAGATCTTTGTTTCTTTGCTGGAAAATACATAGTAATATATTTCATTAAATTTGAAAAATAATAGTGTGTTTACTGTGGCATACTCTGTAGAGAAATAACAGGCTATGGTGTAGAAGCTAGGGCATTTAAGATCGTGTAGTTGATAGGGCATTCAAGATCATGTATTTGATGCAAGCCAAAAGCCAAAACCCCTTTCTGATTTAATGCATGAATGCAGAGCCACCATTTTTTCGGGTCAAAGATGGGATTCCACCTTTTCAAATACACGGGGGAATGTCTTATGCCAGGGTCCTTGTTAGAGCTAAGGTGAGGGCAAGGTATCAAAGCTAAATGAATATTCAAAAACTTCTCACTGCTAGTAATAAGAACACCTGGGCTCTGCCCGTGCACTAGAGGAACTTTAAGAAGGTATCTTGATGCATATTTCACTTGTAAATAGGGATTTAGAGCACATCTTTCACTCATGGATATTTGCAGCTGAATTGCCATTGGTAGATAGTCTTTAACACAAACCTTGGTTAAGGGCTTTGATAAAAGAGTTTTTACTGTTCGAGTAAAAATACTTCTTTATACCTACCATGAGCATGTATCAATGATTTAAACTGAAGTCATAAGCTCTACTGAAGTCAATCAAGTGAATCTTCAGAAGAAAAAAGAAAAAAATCTTATTCAATTTTCTTCCTGATTCAGTGCATTTCTCCGCTGTAATAAGGTTATTTGTAAGATGAATCAACCTTTAAAAAACCTTGTTTTCTCATGCTGAACAAGTACTGCAGCCATATATTTGATTATGTTGGCTAGGACTTTAGCTAATTCCTTATAGGAGACATTAAGCAAAGTAATTGGTCTCCTATTGTACTCTATTTCCAAGGCCCCTTGGCACATGCTTAAGAGTTCCTCGTCAAGCACAAACCAAGGGATCAAGTAGAATTCACAAGGTAATGCATCCAAACATGACTAATCATCTTTTAGCCATTCTTCTTAGAGCTTCCAATAGTTCATGCTCCTTGGCTTCATTTCTATTAGCATCACTCCTAAGTAAAGATTCTTTGTATTAGCGCTTAAAAATGTCCTTTATTCTATTCCTATATTTTGTCATCACCCTACTATCCTCCTAAGATCTTTAGTTGTGATGATGATGATCCAAGATCTCCTTACCGATGATTACTAGTGATAAGAACACACACAAGGAAAGATAGAGACACATAATGGAAAGAAAGCACTCTATTCATTACTTCAGACTCTTAGAGAGGGCTAATATAATATCAAAAACAATAGTGATTTCCATATTGGTTTCAGTTGGGTTTTCTTTGGTCAATTAAAATATATTAAAATAATAGCTAAATTAACTGCTCTAATTAAGGGCGGGATCTAGCTGCCTTGAATTAGTGAAGACATAGGTAACTAGCTATGAATAGGCTTCAAGGGTCATCATACATGGTTCTCTCAAAAACTTGTTTTTATCTTAAATGTTGAAAACATTTTTTTGTAGTGTCATTGTCCTTGGTAGCAACTTTGCTTGATTTTAGTCCCTTTGACATTATAACTCTTAAAACTAAAAGTGAAACTTGAGCTATCAATACACATGGGATTTCAAATAACCATTGTGGTAAAAATAACTAGTTGGACACTAATGAAATCCTGCACTAAGATAGATTGTTTAGATCTACTGGTGAAGATGACATAAGGCCTATCCATCTGCGCTTACAGTATAGTTGTTGTTCTTTGTTGACTGGACCATCCATGGCAACCCACTATTTCCAATAGTTTTTTCTTGAGATTGATTTCTAAAATGTTTGATGTCTGAAATCTCCAACATAGAATTCAAATGTTTCCTATTTTTCCTTTTCATGGCCTTGAGAGTTCCAACTCTATCCCCAGTTCAGTGATCAGTCTAGTGAACAAATATTTAAATCATCACCAACGATTCACTGAGCTATTGGTAAGGACTAGTACATCCAATCCCACAAATTTGTTATGCCAACAAGTCATTTGAAGTGTACACAGCAAAAACCACATACTGTTCTAGCAATCAAAGTTTTCATTTAAGAACATCTGGCAAGCGAGCCTTACCCACTATCTAGAACGAAAGATGCCAACAAAGGGGATACTACACATGTTGTCCGTCCTTGTCATTCTACATTGAGAATCCCATCACTTAGATTTCTTACAAAAGAATAATATTTGACCAACGTTTATTGAGAGCTTGAATTCAATTTTTTGGGGTGCCTTCAACATTACAACACATAAGATGAATTACGATATAAGATGGGAAGTCATCACCTCATGGAGTTTAAAATTGTCGCTTCTCTTGATCTCATCTCCCATGGAAACACCTAGTAAGGGAATTGGGGAAGACATGCCTGCCATACAAACATGAGCAATGTCTTAGCAATTGGTAATTTGAGGATATTGGTTTTTCTTGTATACGTGGGTAGAATTCATGGATTCTAGGAAGATTTGCATGAGATTCTCATTTTTCCTTTATTTGTTTCCATAGAAGCAGTTTACTTGGATAAATGATTTGGTGAAAGGAAAGTGGAGCAAGCATCAATAAGTTAAGATAGATTCCTTTAGAATATGGATTTGTCCCAAGAGTTGCTAGCAAATTTCAAAGGTGAGAATTTGGCCTTGCAATATTGCTTTTGTTTTGTCCCCACTAACACTCGACCAATGGTTTAATGATTTTTTTAATACACGCTTGATGTTCCAAAATTCTTGGATACTCGATTCAAAGTAGATATCAATGCTAAGACATGTAATCTGGTGAGAAGTCATTATGCCATGATAGAACATAAGTTGTAGCCCTTGCAATCATCCAAGTTCCAAATAGCAGCAGAACCTAAGTTGTTGTCTCTTCACAGTCAAAAAACAAACAAATATAGCCTTTCCGAGCCTCAAGAGGACTCAACTAGATGAGGCACTTTACTTGTATTGACAAATCTTGAAGTATCGCAACAGGCTGCTCTTTGTGGCAACATGAAGCTCTCGAAGGGTAATTTTTTTCCTTGACAACTATACTCTTCTTGTGGTGGCATTTAAAATGTGTGGAGTATGCAATAAGGGGGAAAACTCATGCAATGTGGCATTGGTGATCACTGGGTTAACCATTGCCACTGCTAATTGGTTTCTCAGTTCTAATGCTAATGTAGTTGTTGGGTTGAATAAACTTACAACCGCAAATCATTCTCTTCCAACTACTATTGAAATAAACTCTCCTTTTATTTTCATGGGAAATCCTTGCAGGGAAACCTCTGAGAACTTCCTTGTATTTTGTATATGGCACCGAGTGTAAACCTGTTGGTGTTGATTACAGTGCCCAACCCAGTAGGGACATTGTGTGAGGCACATAATAGAGACAATTGGTTCACAAGATCAACCCCAGAGACACCTGCATGAAGCTCAAGGCACTCCACTCAAACTAGCCTACCAGGCTAACTGAAATATTCATGGTAAAATGGAATTTTTTTAGGAGAGATGCCTAATGGGAATTTGCAATGTTGATATTGAAATATATTATTTTGGACACCTCCTTCATAAATCTAAACTATTTTAAGTCACCATTACATTGCAGTGGATTCTAGAGTGTGTATATTTATGAGATAATTAATACCACTCATAGGAATTTGATGGTGTCAGGTTTCATGCCCTTGTAGATATCTGACTGTAAGCAATGTTATTACAATTAAAATTCTAGTTCATTTAAAGCCTAAGTTGCTACAAATATATCACCTTAACCACTTGTTTGGTTTTGGTACAAGAGAAATCTTTATCTTGAAACATTATATAATAAAATGAAAGCTTTTGCTGAAATGTTTTGTTGCAGTCAATAACAATTCCATCTCTCTGGCTTGTGGTATGTGCTATATCTTGAATTTTCTGATTCTAAATTGGATGCTTTTGCCAAAAATAACCTTGAAGGAGACATCAATGTAGTCTGAAGGAAGCATTGTCAATTAACATGAAGTAACCAATTTTAGGCCAGCATAAGGCCTTGACCAGGGCATTGAATTTTGGGAGACTAAATGCATACACTTTTATTCAAGTTCAAGTGTTTACTTACCAGTGTACCTCAAGGCACTCCACTCAAACCTTGTAGGGAAACCTCTGAGAACTTCCTTGTATTTTGCAGATGGCACCTAGTGTAAACCTGTTGGTGTTGATACCAATAATAGTGATACCTATTTAAATGAGATTTTAGAACGTAATAAGTAATCTCATTAAAATTACTTAGTCTGGGGTGAAATCAGGAAAAGAGAGGGTGATGGCGATCAATGGCGATGTCGATTGGTTCATATACTGGGGGTTCATGTTTGTCATTTTTTCATCGGTGCCAAAGTGATTGATGATTATACCGCTATCTATCAGCACTTCAACTCCCTCATTTTTATTAATCAATTAGAATACATAGCACCTCAGCGATTTCAATGATTTCACTTATTCATCATTAACAACATATTATATATCCCGCTTGATTGTGTCTAGACCGGGCATCTAATTTTTGATAATCCTCAATTTTAATGCATTTAACAAAATGGAAAACTTATCGTTAAAAGTTTCTTCTAGGATGTAGGAAGCAGTTCTTGTAAATGCAAGCCGAGGCCTAGTGATTGATGAAGCAGCCTTAGTTGACCATTTGAAAGCAAATCCCATGTTTCATGTAGGATTGGATGTGTTTGAGGTAATTTACTTTATATGTTTCCTTGGCACACTTTCATGTGGATGCATATTTATTGCAGTTTTGAAGTCTGGTGTGTGCAAAATATGTTGGTTTCATGACCAATTTGATATTGCGAATGAAGTTAGAATTTATGTTAAGCATGGAAGGCAAAGCACTCTCTTATCGTATTTACTAGTCTTAGAATACACATACTAGCAAGTTTCAATCTTTTTGGTGTTAGGAATAAACTGCTTCATTCCTTGTTTGACATGGTACAAAATGAGCCATACATGAAGCCTGGTCTTGTAGAGCAGAAGGATGATGTTGTGGTGCCACACATTGCCTCAACTTCAAAGGTTATTATGCAGACTCTTCATATGTACAAAAGAAGGAATGATAGGGAAAAAATGAAGCTATATGTCTACAATTCCATAATTGGTTCTATGTTTGCCCCTTGGAGCAATTGGTTGAAGTCTAAATAGTAGTTTTAAGAGTTTAGGATTTTGTCACATCTTTTCTGCATTTTCCATTCATGCACATTTGTGTTTTCTTTTTAGTTCACTAATTTTTAAAGGATGTTATCGCAAGGTTTTCTTGTAGTTTTGTATTTCTGTCCAGTGTATTGTTTTTGCCCACAGTTTCTCATCAATCTGTGATTTGCATTAGGATATTTTCATCTGTTACAGGCTAGCATTCCAACACCTTTATGTTCCATTATCAGCTTTTCAATTTTAATTTCTAAGATAATCTATGGTAACGTGTGAGTTTAGGGCGTGAATTGGGTAGTAGATCACCCTGTGATTATCTAGGGCAGGTCTAAGGAAGCCATTGAACTGTGGTAGCAGAGAGGCAGTGAAATCTGGTTGATTCCTGAGGCTGGTTGCAAGGTCAGATTAAGAATATTAGAATAATAGGGTTTGTTGATGCAATAGCAATTGTTGTGTATCTAAAACTGTAGTGTGAGATTTGGAAGGACTATGGGTTTATAACCCATTAGGTTCTATTGGATTGGCTTCATGTACATGAATTGTTGGTGGAATTAAATGTTGGTTACACTGTTTATTGTATTCAATATTGTTTCCATTTGAAAAAATTGAAAGAACACTGTGATACTAGTTATAATACAAATCTCGTCATGTGCTCTTTGCAACCCTAAGGGAAATTTTTCCCTGAGAGATATCACAGTAGTTAAAGCATCACGATGTGTGCTGATGTACATGCATTTGCATAATGTTGTATCTCATGATTGCTTTACTTAATTACACTTAAATAACATGCAGTCTTTTGAAATTCTTATCTGTCTCATGGACATGCAATCATTGTGTTATATGATATTGAGTTTCTTTAAGGGAATGTCTGATTGAGTGTTGTATTAGATATATTGGATATATTGTGTTGACTGAATTGTTCTTAGGATCTTGTGCTTTCATTAGGATTAAATTCAAATCTGCAATTTTGAATTGTATACAATGTACATTTATTTGTTGTTTATTTTGGATTGATTCCATTTGTATAAAATATCTTGACTAATCAAAATCTAAGAGATAAAATTTGTACCATATCACAGCTTTGCCAAAAATCAATGTTTGGAAATGTGTACTAAAAATTCGAAAACACTATGTAATAGGAAAATGGTGAGTATTCCATACTATTTAGTTCTCTGATTTCTATACTTTTAACATATAGTAATTTTTGGCAGATAAGCCTTCATCCTGTACTATACAAGACAACTTACCACTTGATTAACAAAGACAGGCCATCAATCATGAAGAAGGTAATGTCTTTATTTCAATGCTTGCTTTATGAAATCAGAGAATTCATCATTAAAAACATATTATGTATCCCACTTGATTGTGTCTGGACTAGGCATCTATTTTTTTATAATCCTCAATTTTAATGCATTTAACAAAATGTAAAACTTATCGTTTAAAGATTCTTCTGGGATGCAAGAATAAGTTCTTGTAAATGCAAGTCATGGCCCAGTGATTGATGAAGCAGCCTTAGTGGACCATTTGAAAGCAAATCCCATGTTTTGTGTAGGACTGGATGTGTTTGAGGTAATTTAATTTATACATCTCCTTGGAACACTTTCATGTGGATGCATATTTATTACAGTTTTGAAGCCTTGTGTGTGAAAAATATGTTGGTTTAATGACCAAGTTGATATTGCAAATGAAGCTAGAATTTATGTGAAGCATAGAAGGCAAAGCACTCTCTTATCGTATTCACTAGTTTAAGAAGACACATACTAGCAAGTTCAATCTTTTTGGTGTTAGGAATAAACCGATTCATTCCTTCTTTGACATGGTACAGAATGAGCCATACATGAAGCCTGGTCTTGCAGAGTAGAAGAATGTTTTTGTGGTGCCACACATTTCCTTAGTTTCAAAGGTTATTATGCATACTCTTCATATGTACAAAACTAGGAATGATAGGGAAAAAATGAAGCTATATGTCTACAATTCCAGAATTGGTTCTATGTTTGCCCCTTGGAGAAATTGGTTGAAGTCTAAATAGTAGTTTTAAGAGTTTAGCATTTTGTCGCATCTTTTTCTGCATTTTTCATTTATGCACATTTGTGTTTTATTTTTAGTTCACTAATTTTTAAAGGATGTTATCACAAGGTTTTCTTGCATTTTTGTATTTTTGTCCAGTGTATTGTTTTTGCCCACAGTTTCTCATTAATATGTGATTTGCATTAGGATATTTTCGTTTGTTACAGGCTAGCATTCCAACACCTTTATGTTCCATTATCATCTTTTCAATTTTAATTTCTTCGAAGGACAAACTCATTGAAAAGAATGAACCTTCCTCTCATTTCTTCCATGACATTACCAAAAGTTAGCGGGTTTAGTGTACCTATTCATGTCTTTTTCATATTTATGCTAGACCTTGAAAAGTATGTTCAAAACCATTGGTAGAGGATAGCTGCACAAAGTTCCCTCTCCATTCCCCTCTTGCCACTGGCACTGCACTAGTACATTACTAATTAGTTTTATATGCTAGGAATGGGGATTCACCTCTCTAATCCCCAAGACTCTTGAGCCATATTTCCAATTCGTTTCAGTTCCCATTTGTTGTTTAGTTTCTTTTTTATCTCTAGTAACATAGGCAACTCCAGCGTTTCTCTGTCAGGTAGTGGGAATGACCTACACCTTAATATGACCATAACCTTTCATTCTACTTAAATAGATGGCATGAAACTCCATATTCTGAAGATAAAGTATACTATGGTCTGCTGCGAATAGACTACAATTGCAGTCTATATTTGTCGCATAGGACAACCATGAGAGAATGTGATCATATTAATTGTGTTCAAAATTGGTTACATCTATTTGCAACTATATGGACTTGTTTTAGGAGATGCCATGGCACTCCCATGTTGTATGGACACTAGATATTATAGATATTATTATTAAGTTGTAGGTGTGGTTTAGAGAGTGGTGAGGAGTTTTGATCTTTTAATAATTGAATGGATAAAGTTTGATATTATATATTAGATATTATTAAGCGGTAGGTGTGGTCTATAGGGTTGAGTGTTTCTGCAGGATGCTCCGCAAACTATTTTGAAGATATGTGTTGAAGTAGTGTAGTACTCCAAAGCATCAACAAATCTTATAGTGATGTATATAAACCAAGAGCATATATTGAAAAATAAAACGAATGTCACAACCAAAAAAAAAAATACAAGCTCACTAGAACCAATATACAGTAGAGTAGTTATTCTTTGCAGAAAAACACTAACCTACAAATATTAACCAATGTTCAATGGATGGTTCAAGAGATACTGAGATTGCTATGGGTGCATATCAACCATAATATACATGGTCTAAAAAGTGAGACTATCCACATGGCCAGGTGATTAGCTTAAGATTTTGTACCATGCTTATATCAAGCTTTGGTATTGTTTTTTTTTTTTTTTTTTTTTTTTTTTTTCTCTACAACAACTATTTTCCGAGGCACTCCCTTGTTTACAAACTCCTAAACATTATTATGCTGAAAATAGCATCTCCAAAATGGACATGCATTGTGAGGGGGAACACTACACTTTCTTTCTAATTTGGTCCTTAAACGAAACATTATTGTCAGCACTGCCAGCTATGTTTGTTCACTCTTCATTCTTGTTTGGTCATGTTTCAGATATGGGTTTATGGCAATAGTTTCGAATCTTTTCTTGTGGAAATTGTTATACCTGATCAGAAGGAATTTGAAAGTTGGGTTACCACCAATGAGGTAACACGGAATTTTGAATATTTGTGCGAAAATCAGAAGGCAAAGCAATACATCCTACATGAGCTCAATGCAACTGGGAAAAACCACAAGGTAACACATTCTGAATCATCCGTCATGATGTCGCTTCATGTTTTGAATTTCCCTTTCCAATACATCTTTGGGAACATTCTTTTAGTTTTGATTCATTTTTATTAGTTATCTATTAATTTCATGATTGTTTGAAATTTTTATGTTGAATCTAGCTCAAGGGTTTCGAGATGTTGAAAGGTATTCACCTTGAACCTAAGCCATTTGATGTGGAAAGGGACCTGATCACTCCAACATTTAAATTGAAGCGACCTCAATTACTGAAGTACTACAAGGTAATATTGTTGAAATATTTACTGTACTTGTTGCTGGTTCTTTGTGGTGCTTTCAACCTCACCTTTTATAGATATTGTTTCCCTGAAATTCTATGCAATATAGCCATTGCAGCTAGAAATATATCTATAGTGTTTTCTGAATATTTTTATGTTTATCCTACTACACAAATATGGACACAATCCTTATAAACTTGATCTCTTTTTCTTGACGTAGGACATCATTGATGAAACTTGCTGTTGTTTTTTTCATTATCATGATATATATTTGCATTTAGTAGCAACATAGATGATATTTTTAGCACATGTTCTTGGTCATTAGTACTCTTCATTGTCATAAACAATGGCTAGTGTGGAACTCCCAAGCCATAGAGGGCCCCAAATAATTGTGGAGCTAGGATGGAGCCATGAATCTATCCAGCTTAAAATTCAAAGGAAAAACATATTCCAGGTCTATTAACTTTTAAGTAGGGAGAACTGATTGCAAAGGTGCAAGAGAATATATCCACTCCATTTCATTTCTTTTGCTTTGATAATGACTCAATCACAGATTGTGGATTCACAAATCATAATTCTATTTGTTTTACATTTGGAAATCAAGACATTTTGTTATAGAATTTTATATGGGTGCATATACACAATAATAGACACATACATGTGTGGAGAAGAAGATGAAGAAAAAGAAGTCTTAACATGGAATGAAATCCCAACACAGGGATATGCCACTGTAGCAAGATAGCCTGTATACATGAACATTTAACTGTATACTAATAGAAGATTTTGAAATTTTTTGCTAGAGATATAATTTGCCTCTCTTTGTACCTTTTGGGGCAATTGCTAGTTTTAGTAAGTTAAAAATATGGTTTGCATGATTATAGTTTTTATAAATATTATAGATCATGTGTCAGATTTTTTTTTTTTAATCAATGGCTATAAATGTAGTTTTCAGGATTGCCATAACTCTTCACGTAATTCTTTAAAGTGTGCTAGCTCAATGGAAGAGTGCCTGCCTTACAAGCAGGAGGTTGGTGGTTCGATTCCACTGCACGGTAACATGAATTAATCAACGATTTTGTAGTTTATTTTTAATTAAATGTTTTTTATATCTATTTATTTCAATGGTGAGATATTTTTGGATTCATTGTTTTATATTGTCTCTAGAGAGACAAAAGTGATATTTAAATAAAAAATTTATTGTCTCTAGAGAGACAATAGCTAGTATTAAAGACATATTGTCTCTAATCCGAGTGTTGTCTCTAAAGAGACAAAAATGAAATTGTCTCTAAAGAGACAAAAATGAAATTGTCTCTTAAGAGACAATAATGCTTATGTTATATATTGTCTTTATAGAGACAATTTTCTAAGAGAATACTTTTTAAGACAATAATTTTGAAGACAACAATCTTTAAGACAATAATTTTTGAGACACCCACTTAAAGACAATATTTAAGACAATACACAAGTTTGTTTTTTGTCTCAAGTTAAAACAATTTACCCAAAAATTGTCTCAAATATTATCTTAGAACCCCATATATGTAGTAATGATGCCAATTCACGCCAGATCATCAGATTTTAGTATCTTCATTTGACATAAAAGATACCCATATACTTCTATCAAGCGAGTTGCTTTTATGAAGTTTTAGTGATAACCTCTGAGAGGAATATTAAATTAATAGTTTATCTAGTCAAAATTACCGATATTAAGGTAATTTCAAACAATGATCTTTCTGAGATGCATAAATCTCATCCATAGAAAGTACATCCGTTTAGAGACGGGAGAAAAAGTCATAAGAACCTGGTACATCTAGTGCTGACTCAGTGGTGAATACGGTATAATTGCAGAATTTGGTTCAACCTGTCTTGACTCTGAAAACTACCCGTATCTGCAATTGCCTTAAGTTCCACAAGGCATAATCGTGTCACCTCATCGATGGAAAGTACATCTCCGAAGAGATGGGAGAAAAGCGAAAATGACTGGAACATCGAGTGCTGACGGACCGGTGGACATGACTTAGAACACGGACACATGTTTTTTTTTAATTTAAGAAGAATGAGGCTAGTGAAGGAGATTGTTACAACCGCTAATGCATACTTGACACAATAGAGTTGCATAATCACAAATATCAATTATGGAAATTGGGAAAATAACTAATCACAAAATCCTTTCAAGAAATTATTTAAAAGGATTTTAAAATTTCAATATACTAATTCCAATTCTCATATATGTTAATATTTTTTTTGTCAATTTAAAATTTATAGGTAAATTACAAAAATATTAGTAAATTAAGAGTAATTAGCACAACCACATTTATTTTAATAGATGTGGTTAGTATCAGTCACGTCCAGAATTATATTGGTAAATATGGTTGAACTTCACCAATAAATATTAGTACATAATATTAGTCCCTTGATGCCATTGAGGATTTTGATCTTTCGCCACATCATTCCCTCATGGGTTTCTCCTACTACTGCTGAGGGTTTCTCCATTTTTACGGATCTTAGTTTCCGTTGCCTTTTGGAAACACGAATCTCTGTGTCCCTTAACGCCATTGAGGATTTTGATATTTCGGTTTAGGTTTTCTTTTCAGTAGGTTTGCCACGGCTATCAGAGTGGTTTTTTGCACCAATTTTGCCACAGTGAGAGGGTTTCTCCTGCTAGGGTTTCTCCATTTTTACGGATCTTAGCTTCCGCTGCCTTTTGGAAACACGGATCTCTGCATCCCTTGACTCCATTGAGGATTTTGATCTTTCGGTTTAGGTTTTCTTTTCAGTAGGTTTTGCCGTGGCTATCAATGTTGTTTTTTGCACCGATTTTTCCACAGTGAGAGGGTTTCTCCTGCTTTTTGCAAATCAAATCTCTTTTTCTTTAAATCGCATTCTTTCGCAAGGCTTTTTCATTCTTCCGCAGGGGCATACATAAGCTTGGGAATCATTGATCGACCTTGATCCAGATGGCTCCCAGCTTTGTGAAGATAACTGCTGGCTCAGTTCTGTCTGCCTTTTGGGGGCAAGCTCTTGCCCATATCGTCAATGAAGCCCCAGCCCCCACTGTCCAGGTGGTTCAGGCCTCACTCAATGAGGCTTTGAAGTTTTCTGAAAGTGCCCTAATATGCCGGTTCAATGGTTTTTGGCTACGGCTGACAACTCTCCACAGTTGGATCTCGGAGGTATGGAAACCTGTCATTTTTTATGAAATTAATATCTACCCCTATGCTAGGGGGTTCTTTATAGTAGATTTTGAAAACCCCGAAAGAAGACAATGCATTCTAGATTTCAGCCCCTAGTTTTGGGAAAACTCAGGCCTATTCATGAAGCCATGGAACCCATCATTCGATCCCTCAACAACAGTCATAACCTCAGCACCAATTTGAGTGAGATTGCCAAACCTACCCTTGCATCTCTGGAATTTCTCTTCGCTAAAAGCCATTGGAAATGCAATTGGGAAATTTTACTGTAGGTGCCCAGAAACAAAGGAATATGTCAAAACAACCTATGCATGCATCTGTGTGGAAATGGACTTCAACGCTGGATTCCCAGTTGAAATAAACCTAACAAGTAAAAACTATGTGTGGAATGAGAAACTAGATTATGAAAGTGTCCTCGTCAGATGTCGATCCTGCTTTGAGACAGGCCATCTAGCCAAAAATTGCCCAAAAGCCTCCCAGAAAAATTCTACTAGAAAGAATCACCACAGATCTACATGGTGGGAAGGAGCATGAAAAGAACATTACACTGTCATCAAGGAAGAATGCTCTCCAGAAAACTCTGAATCGCAAGAAATCGGGCAAGAAAGAAACAACTCTCAAGACAAGCAGGGGGAAATCCCTGCTCAACAGCAAAACAGTGAACTCGACAACCCCTCAAGCATCAACAGTTATGAGGATTCAAATACTGCACAAAATAAATCTTCATTTAACAGCAAAGCAGATCTCCCAGGCCAAACATCTTCTCCGACTATCTTCAAAAGGACGAACACAACAGATTGAGAAGCTAAGACACCAATGTCCCAAGAACCAGAAGAGATGAAGGAGATGCAAGATAAAAGAAGTTGGAAGACCGTAGAGAAAAAAAAGAAAGCTACAACACCAATCTCGCCAAGAAAGACGAGAAGCCAAACAATTAAGAACTAAGAAAATTATAGGTCCGATAGACCAATTTGGTCTCAGTGGACGTTAACCACCACCACCACCATCATCATCATCATCAATAAAATTTAGATTTATTATTAAAAATTAAATAAGAATTAAAAAAGGTAAAATTATTATTATTATTATTATATTAACATTACCATAATATTAAAGATAATATTTGCATAGATTTGAAAACATAAAATTTTGTCTTTAAATTTGGAAACATAGAATTTTATCTCTAAATTTAATAATAATAATAATAATAACATATAAATTATAATTATATAAATAAACATATAATAAATATATTTATATTGCCCTGATGATGGATCCCATTTGGGATTCGAAACGTTGGTGTATAAATTCCATTACTGTGGGTTCTCCGGTCAAAAATTCAAAAAGCTCAAACCACAGATCTCTGAAATCCTATATTTATATTATAATTTACATTTTATTATTATTATTATGAATTATTTTTTAAATTCTCAACTACTAAAAATATAGAAATTTCTGTAAAAAAAATGCTCTGAACTACGAAAAAAATATAAAAATATATGAAATAAAAAATAAACCCTCTAAACTTGAAAAAAAATTGCAAAATAAACAATGGGCAAAAAATTTGCAACATACAAAACAATAATTTAAAAGATAAATCAAAATATTAATTTTATTATTATCATTATTAAATTCAAATTTAAAAAAATATATATATTTACATGTAATCCAGAGGTCGGAGGTCAAACCTTTCTATTTCATATAACAACACTAACATTCCCGATCTTCCGATCCCCATCTTAACTGGTGTTGGGCCACATACCACAAGACAACGAAACTAGAATCGCAGGCCCTGACCTCCTAAATTCCCTCTCATACCGACCTCCCGACTTGCCTCCTTTCCCAACTTGCCAACCTCCTTCTTAACCTGAGCATACTCCATGTGGGGCTCCTAGTATCTGCTACAATATACAATATATGAGGAAGGTCCCGACTTCTGAGCAATCGACTCGCCACCCCTTTCGGAGGTCGAACATCAGACCTTTTTAGATGATAGACCTTCAAAGGTCAGAGGTCCGAGGTCAAAGGGCAGAAGTCAGAGACAACTTTTGTGGTTGGAGGTCAGACACCACAACACAACGAAAGAACACTATCCTGACCCCACCCTCTGATTCCAGACTTCCCCGTATTCACATCCTCCAGAATCCTGGCTTCCGTTTTAGCCTGACTACACAGTACGTCGGCCTTCCGCTATCGAGTGTGCTATTCCCACGTCCTCCAGAGTCCTGGCTTCCATTTTAGCCCGACTACACAGTACGTCGGCCTTCCGCTATCAAGTGTGCTATACATTATATCAAGAACGTCCCCACCTCCGACCATGCGACTTGCCACCCATTTCCAAGGTTGGGCGTCAGGCTTTTCTATTTCACAAAAAAATACTTGCCATCTGTTGACCTTTTGAATCTCAACTACAATGCCACACGAGAGAACACCCGAAAAATATGAAGTCTTTATTCTCCACACCCGACCTCCCTCATACCCCAAGCATGCTTAAGGTCAACACGTGACTTTTGACTACCCAACTACCTTGCACTTCGTATAAAAATAAGTTATATATTAGTATGCATGCCAACCATAATTATCTTTCATGTTTCTCTACTTCTTTGTTTAAAAAAATACTAAAATAAGAAGCCGCCATTTAAAAAAAAAACGTTTCCCCCAATTTCCACCATGGAACCTCACCTCAATTTTTAGATGCGTGGTTGAAACGTCTCATCACTTGAATGATTAATTAACACATCTCATGTGAATTTATTGTTAGACATTCCAAGGACCTTAAGAAAATATAGCAACTTTATTGCTTTATGCTCCCTATTTTGCATTCCCTTCTCCAAACCCTGTTTACAGTGGCTCTCTAAAATGTGTCCCTCATTACAAACTATCAAGTTCAAATTCACTGCAACCATCCTCATTTATGGTAAACATACAATGCCATACACAATTCCATCAGTTAATTTCATATATCTCATACAAAGTTGAATTTTTTTTTACTCATCTACAGGGCACAAGATGGGAAAGAAAGGTAAATCCATGACATCAAAGCAAGCCATACAACAAATCAAAGAACACCTAAAGGGAGCAGAAAATCCTAAACTAGAGCTCTGCAATGTCAACACAACTCTCATCTCTAACACCACCTTCAAAACACAAATGGCAGGTATGATGAAGTGGGAAGAAATATATAATTTCTTTGAAAATAGAACCTGATTAAATTCTGAAAATTCAACTGAGGAAAAAATAGTCAGTTTGAAAAAATTAGAGGTACAAAACTACATAAAGTTGTTGCTATAGCCAAAACATTTCCTTATTATGACATGGTTTCATGGGCCATGTGACATTTGGATTTTCCCACCCACAGTATACTAGACTGCAACAAAAATGTTATAGCCTCTTGGAATCTGCAAGTACTCTAAGCAATTTACAAGCTTAGTCCTCCTAAAATCTCCTTGAACACCCAATTTCTCGATAACTTCAACAGCATAGTGTTCAACAAGTGTGAAGGAAATTATGAAAAAATTGTCAAAAATTGGTTACGAGAAGATAGAGAAGGCTTCAAACTTAAGCAATCAAAAGAAATATCAGATTGTCATTTTAAAAACACTCGTTATGTTCCTCATCAAAATTTTGTCCCGTCTATATGGAAAGAAAGTCCCTAAGCATTCTAAATTGAAATGGATGTCCAGTTAATGCACAACCTACTCAATGATTCAAAGCGTTTTAATTGGGCCAAAATCATTTCTTAGAATATAACAAATTCCCTTATGTCTCCTCCAGGATATGATCACCTCTTTTGCATGTCATCCTACATTATCAATACAATAAAAAAAAAATTTCTTCGTCTGATGAAATGGAATTTATGAGATGAGCATCAACTCCCTATTCAGAATTACACCCCAATTTTGTGGGAAAGTAACTTCAAATTTCACTTTTACGACATCTGTAATTAT
This sequence comes from Pinus tabuliformis, assembly GCA_031772625.1. Classification (NCBI taxonomy): domain Eukaryota; kingdom Viridiplantae; phylum Streptophyta; class Pinopsida; order Pinales; family Pinaceae; genus Pinus; species Pinus tabuliformis. The sequence continues at coordinate 456,733,746 of CM062809.1, read as the reverse complement.
GTGATGGGTCCTTTCCATGAGATTTTGTTTAGAGAAAACCCTCCTAGGCTTGGTGAATGCCTTAATGAGGCCTTACAAGAAATGGGAGAGTGGTTTGTCGAAGAATTATTCACATATATCAGAGTCTATGGAAGTGAACCTCAGCCTCATTTCCTTCTTAGATATATTCTAGAGAGGATAGCTCTAAGAGAGGTAATCGGTCAAACTTCCTTGAATGGATAATCTTAGAAATTGAGGAAACTTTAGAAGAAAATTTGTCCCAAATTCCCAATTCACTTTGGAAAAGTTTGCCTCAAGGGTCGAGGACATGAATTTAAGGAGGGTGAAGAACTAAAACATATTTGGTATTATTCGTTGTCACTTCATCAGTATGACCCTCGCAGAATCGTTAATGACCATTATAGTGTTCTCACCTACATCAAAACCTACACACACCAACAAGCCCACTTTGATGGAATTTCCATTAATATTGATAATTTTAACCAATCTTTTGAGAGAGGGTAGTTGTTGAGTAGTGAGGATAGAAGTAAAATCCAACAGTTTAGAGAAACTCTTTATGAGGACTTCCTTAACCAGAAGAGTATTCTTACAAATACTGCAATTGAAGAGATGAAATCTCTCGAGATTCTCAAATACAATTTCAATGACATTATTTCAGATCTTGTTTCCTCCTCTACAAAAATAGAAGAGTCCCAACTTGAAAATGTTCCTGATGTATATTTTATAGCTCTAAAGACAAGCATGGAAAAAGAAAGCATTGAAAATAAAAAAGAGTCGAACACCCACATAAAGCAACAAGCTGAAAGGAACACATAACTCATAGGTCAAAAACAAGAGAGTCCAGACAAAGAACAACCAAAAGGAAAAGAGAGTTCGTCTAGCGACAATGTCATTATTATTGAAAAAAAAATTCACACCACCAAGGCAGATATACAATCGAATAAAATTAATGAGGAACTTGAATATATGGACATTAACACAAAGAAAGAAGAGAAAATTCTTTGCACCCCTGTGTCAACATTGACCACTTTCTCTAGTGGAGAAAAAGAGTTTCCTCACTAGCAAGAACAAAGTACCTAGATATCCATTCTAAAAATCTCTCATGACACATACATGACTCCAATTTCTATGAAAATTCCTCCCTATTATTTTTTATTTAAACCTGTTATTGAGGTACAAATTGTTCATGAAATCATTCCATTCCTGACTAAGTATTACTTTAGTGCTCAAACAAAGTCAGTTGTCAGAAAAATGAAGAAAAGAATGCTTGACAGTTTCAAAACCATTTTGGAATTTTGTTGGAAAGAAACATGAAATGTTGAGGAAAAAGCTGAAGAATCCTCCCAGGCTAAATAATCCTTTGTCAATTACAACCGACACCATGTTGGTGAACTTTCTACTGCCTACAAGAATAACCTATAGAAGATAAAACATCTAGAAATTGAAATTGAGAAATCCAAAGCTTTCTGTGAAGAAAGTTGGTAGAAGAATTCCATAGCGCTTATAGGTGGGTTCACCATTGAAAGAGAGAACTTGCAAAATGGACACCAAAATCAGTTTAACAAATTGAAACTAAAGCATTCCGTAAACATGCAGGCAATCGAAAACGCACATGCACAACAAATCTGAATTTTGAATGAAGAATGTGGCAACAACATTGTCACCATGATGACAACATTAAAAGAAGAAATTGAAACTCTTAAGTTTCAATCAATTTAAAGTCATGAAGTGCATAATATCCTGTAGATTTTGAAGGCACAAGTAGTACATGAAAGAGAAATATTCATAAAAGATTAGGCCAAGTTTTATAAATAAAATCGACAAAATTTACACATTCTTTCAAAAGAATATCGATCTTGAGGATATAATAGAATCTTTGGTGGAAGAAGACAAGTACATCAAATAGAAATTCACATTAATTATTGAATGGGAGATAGATTTCTAGCCTAACCACATCTCAAATTTCTCCAAAATAGATAAAAGGTTAATGTTTTCTTCTTTGAGTCAACGATAGTTTGAGGAAAAAGAAATCAAAGCATGCATCAAAAGGGCCAGGGAACACTGTCTGTGAGTATGGGAGATGGGGACAAATTTTATAGAGGAATTCGATATCTCCGGATCCAAACTATTTAAAGATGTTAAACCTGGCTCAATGCAACACAATCTCAAACACACCATAGATGACTAGAGAGTCATAGGCACCCTCAAAACCTCGTATCAACAAAAATTTTAGATATTTCTACAATTTCCCTTCGAGGAGATCAAAGTCATTTCCAAATTCAGAATCAAGTACAAAAAAAGAAAAATCTTGTGCAAAATTTTATATCTATGTGCAAAGAGAATATTACCCATTTTCATCATGTCCACTTCTCGAGAATTTCGCAGTTGTTTTCATAATCGGCGAAATGCATTAAGGAAAACAAACCACATTTGGTCATCATTGACAAAGAAGAGTCGGATAAAGAGGAGGAAGCTTCACGACCTGAAAGATTCTCCTAGACATAGTCATCTCAACAAGGATTCAAATTCTAAAGCTAGATTTCTCCTTTTTTTGCATACAAATCTTACATACTATTAAAAAAAAATCCTTTTTTTCAATGTTATTTCCTTGACCTCTTATATTAGAGTAGAGGTCTGTATACTCATGATGTCAAGGACTTTTGTTTTCCAAAATATTTTTTGAAGATGGATACAATGAATTGAATGCATCTTGTTCCTCTGATCATTTTCATTTTTTAATGGATGTTCCTGCTCTTCACTTTTCACTTTTCAAGTTTACTAATGATTATCTCTCACTCAATATTGGCATAATGTGCTCGAAATTTGTTTTTCACATGTCATGTACCTTGTTTTCTAAGCAACTTGCAACCAATTTCTAAATTGTGAGATTTTTTCCAAAAAGAAAACTCCCAATTTTATGAGTATGCACCATTCATTCAGTGTAACCTCTTTCATTTTTAAATAGATGTATGTCATACTGAATGCTTTACTATTTTCATGTTTATGTATGGAACAATACTTTTTCATTCATGTCTATGTATGGCACAATATTTTTACATGTCTATGTATGCCACAATATTTCGGAAGAAGGTTAGTATTTCAAAATGGATTTTTCGAACAAACACCTTTTTTGTACAACAAAACTCTTACCTGAATGCAGACTAGAGCCACCACACTCATTTGGTCTCATGACTTTTATCTCTTTACAGGCAAATTTTCTAGTCAACCTTTAACTTTATCAATGTATATCTATGCCTCGATTTGTTCTACACTTGTTAGCATACCTTGTTGTATGTTTAATTTTCTTTCTATTCTATGATTGCAGATGTATTTCGTAGTCAACGTCTTTTTCAAACTACAGTGCACATAATTTGGGTTACTTAATAAAAAATAATTTTATTTATTATTTATTCATAATTGTTGGAAACAATCACTTGCAACTTTTCTAGTCAACCTTTAACTTTATCAATGTATATATGTGCCTCAATAAAACAATATTTTGTTCTGCACTTGTTAGCATACCTTGGTGTATATTTAATTTTCTTTCTATTCTGTGATTACATATATATTTCGTAATCAACCGTCTTTTTCGAACTGCTCAGCCAACCACCTTGCAGATACAACCAACCAGGTGTTAGAGCCACCTTGCAGATACAACCAACTAGGTTTAGCGCCACCTTTTCCTGCATGACCACCTTAATAGTTTTCAGGACACGCTTTTAGTTTTCTGCATGAAGGATGGACGTGTCCTCCCCCTGCATGCAGGCTGACACCTGGTAAGAAATCCTTTGGTTTGTAACTTCATTCTGTCATCCTTTAAGAGAAGTCCTCTGCGAGCGGAGTTAGGTTTCTCTTTCGGCCTCCCGGCCGGGGTACTGGGTACTCTCCGGGTCTGGGTCTCTTATGGACAGTTGCCTGTTGTGGGTGATCTAGGTAACGTAGCTTTTAATTTTTTCTCTGAAAATTGAAGCTCCCTGCCCTCTGAGACTGGGCTTCATTCCGCTTTCCGGTCGGGTTTTTTCGGTTTCGTCCCGGTTTTCGATCTCTATTGCTTCGACGCTCGGTTATGGTTTCTTTCGTCGTGCTCTCCCGGTGTTCCTGACGCTGCTTCCATAAAGGTCAGTATCTATCGTCCCTCCTCCAGATCAGATGGTTTTTATTTGCAGGATGTTTCTGGTTGTTTTTGGGTATTGAAGTAATTATTTGGCAGTATTTGGTTATCTGTCTTTGGTAAAATCTAATCATGCACGGTCTGTCTTTGGAATCGTGAGGTTATGCTCAATATGGTAGCTTGATGATAGGTTTCTCAGCATAATCTCTTTTTTCATAAGCTCAAAGCTCGGTCTCTTGATGTCCTGTTTTGGAAGTGCTGGAAAATATGCTGAAATCTTTCCTTAACAAGATAAAGGCATCTATATTCATATGTAGTCCCTGTTCTGATTTCTGGGTTAGAATAGGTCATTGGTGGTGCATTTTTCAGATCTATTGTTGTTGTATCGACTGTCAGAACTAGCCTTCTGAATAGTTTTTTCCTGCCTTGTCTGTTACTCGGCTCTCCTGGCTCTCCTGATAGATCTTTTCCGGAATTCAGAATTTCCGACATCCTTTTCTCCGGAATTTTTTTTTTTTTAAATATTTTCGGATGTCTTAAAAGCTCTCATTAAGACTTCTGAGCCCTCTGAACTATCAAGGTACAAAAATTCCTCTGCTCCTCAACATTGGAATCCTGTCATCCTCTCAGAAGTCAAATCGACGGCAGGAAATATCCTTGCCTGACCCCTCACATCATGTGAGTATTTGAATTGGGATTCGATAGCATTTACCCTCTCGTCCTTGAGATTTCCATTCTCGGGTTTCAACGTTCCTCCTTCAGATGCTCTTTTAATTCCCTTATCTAGCCTTATCCTTTGTCTCTGACAGGATCTAAGGATCGGACTCCTTTCTGTACTGTTGTTTCTTAATTTCTCTCTTCAGCAGTTATTCTATCCAGGCAACTTGTTACAGAAAGGATCTACGGCTGGATTTTTTCCAGATACGAACATTGCTCTAGTATCTTCCGGCTTCTTCTGAGCTCGTTCCTCATTTAATATGACGGGTGGGTCTGACTCACCTGCCACACAAGCCCTCATTCAGGCTACTATTGAGGTTGAAAGAGCACGTGAGAAGTCTAGTAATTGTAACAGTTGGCAAGCCACGGTGGAAAATATGATGGTTAATCCTGCTTGTCACGATCAGCTTAATCAAGCCCATGTGGACCGTTCTAGAAAAGGATGGTCACATGACCATGCACAACACTTTAATAAATCTAGGAATCCAGTCAAAACGGCCCCTCCTCCAAAGGCTATTTCCGTGAACAGTGTTGTCTTAACAGAGCGCATTGACAGTCTACAAAAGTTGGCTTTGATTGGGAAATGGCAATTCCCGGAAATGGATGAAGAGGATATGAGGAAATGGTTGGCGGATAAATGGTCTCCTCTGATTGGATATACTCCTGTCATTTCTCGCTTGATGAAGGAATGGTTCTCTTTTCATTTTCTTAAAGTTTCTGATTTAGAGATCATCCTCAACAGGCCATGGGTTTTCGGTAGAAGTTTTCTATCTCTATCTCGATGGTACATGGGCTTTGATCCATTAAAGAATACCCCATCAAACTGCATGATCTGGGTGAAACTCCCAAATTTTCCTCTGGAGTTGTGGTCGATTGAAACCCTTTCTGAGATTGGGAATTCCATTGGTAAGTTCATCTATGTGGATCCCTGGTGTAGAGGTGAGAAAGATAAAAGGATTGCGTGGATTTTGATAGAAAAACCATATAAAGGAGGTTATCCGAATCATATCGAGATAACCTGGGATGGTTTTAAAATTAGCCAAAGGCTTGATTTCTAGGGCATACCATTCAAATGCTCTTTGTGTCACAAAACTGGCCATCTCATCAAAAATTGCAGTCTTCGTTTCAATCGCAGGACTAAGAAGTTTTCTTTCAAACAGGGTAGAAAATCTGAATCTGAACGCTCCTCTGAAGATGTAAGCAATCCTGAGAATCCTTTAAATCTTCAGGATCCGGATCCCTTCAGCTCACTGCAAATTTCTCAAGATCGTCCTGATGCTCTCAATTCGCCGGCTTTTGGATGTCCCTCTATTCCTGAGCCTATCGAGGAAAAATCAGTGCCCTCTCCTCCTGCTATGAATCAAGGGGATTTTGTGGTAGGCTCTCATCCCATCCAGATTTCCTCTTCTTCTCCTTCTCCTGTTAAACCTCCTTCTGGTTTGCCGAGAGGAAAGGACCCTTTGCTTACACCAACTCCCTTTAACTCCCCTGTTGAATCGTCTGTCAATAAATTTGATAGTGATATAGATCTCTTTCTTCATAGAAATTCTTCGGAACTTGAACCTTTAACCATCCATAAACCTTCTTTCCCTCCCTATCCATCTATCAGCCCTAATTCAGCAAAGAACATCACGGTCAGAAAGAAACAAAAGGGTGGTAGTCGTCACTTCAGAGGAAGATCTATTGTTTCTGACTTTGGTGTTACAAATTTATCCCTCGTAGAAGTTCCAATTTTGGACTCCTCTGAATCTCAGCCTCTTAGAGCATGTATGGCTGGAGAGTCTTCTAAATGACTTTCATGGTCTCAATGAATATCAGGGGTTTGGGTGCATCCCCAAAATTTTTGGCGCTAAAAGAAATTTTCTCTTCGGCTCATCCTAAAATTATCTTTATTCAGGAAACCATGCACTCAAGTAGGGCAACTTTAGTTTTCTTTAGAAGAATGTTTCCATCTTGGTTTATGGTTGCCACTGAGGCAAATGGTCTGTCTGGAGGTTTGGCAGTCCTGTGGGATCCAGTCTGGATAAAGGCTAAAGCTTTTAAATGCTGCGCCGGAATCCTTATCTCGGCATCAATCAGGGGCCATGCTCTAGTTTTCAACATTCTGAATGTTTACGCTCCTTACAGGAATAGACTCCCTTTCTGGGAAAGGCTGTTTGCCTCGAAAATTCTTGAGATTGAATCGTTGATGATAGCAGGTGATTTAAATGTGACTTTAAGATCTGATGAGTGCTGGGGTAATTGCAGGAAAAAAGATCCTCTGGCTGACAGACTTCGAAAGGAATTTCTAAATAGGAACTTAGTGGATATCATGCCTGATAAAATGATGCCTACTTGGGATAACAGTAGGACGGGGCAAGCCTACATTGCAAAGAGGATCGATCGTTTTATCATTCATGCTAGCATCATTGCGAAATGGGGAATGTCGTTTTCTCTTATTGGGAATGATTTCACCTCTGATCATAGGCCTATTTTCCTTGAATGGCGTGAAAAGGATTATAGGCTTGGTTATTCCTTCAAATTCAACAGGATCTTTTTAGAAGACCAATCCTTCAATGAAACTATATTAAAAAAATGGAAGGAACTACAGGAATCTGAAATGGCCCTTCTCATGACTTTTCGGGAAAAGATCCAAAGTCTGAGGGCCGTAGCAAAGGACTGGCAAATCCGAAAGAAAAATAAGGATAAACAGGATCTGAAAGTCATCCAAAATGAATTGGAAATTTTTATCAACTCAGCAAACCCAGACTGCCTGACTTTTGAGCAAAAAAGTCATATTAGAAAACTGGAAAAAAAGAAACAAATGCTGCTGCTAAAGGAAGAGGCCTCATGGAGGCTCAAGAGCAGAGCCATATGGCTCAAGGAAGGGGACCGGAATTTGAAGTATTTTCATAATTTTGCAAATGCCAGAAGAAGGAAAAACTCTATCTGGAAGATCGAAGATGGAAATGGAGGTTTCCTCTACTCTCGGCAAGAAATCTCTGCAGAAGCAACAAGGTTCTTTCAGAATCAATATAGAAGGCAACAGGGTGACATTAATGATATCTTTTGGGCTCTGGACTTGATGCCAGAGATGTTTGACGAGGCAGCAAATGATAACTTTTTAAAGCCGATAACGAAAGAGGAGCTCCAAGCTGCTATCAAAGTTTTCAAAAGGGATAAAAGTCCCGGGCCAGATGGGTGGCCAATCGAATTCTTCTCACACTTCTATCACATGTTTAAAGCGGATTTGCTGAGGATGGTGGAGGCCTCCCATATGTCAGGTATTATTCACAGTTCTTTATCTTCCACGTTGATTGCTCTTATTCCGAAAAAGGATCGATCAGACTCTTTTCACAACTACAGACCTATTTCTTTATGTAATATTTTGTTTAAAATCATTTCAAAAATTATAGCTGAAAGGATGAAGCCAGTTCTTAACTCCTTTATAACAAGGGATCAGCACGCTTTTTTAAAAGACCGGAACATATTGGATGCTGTGGCCATGACTCAGGAATGTTTGTTCTCAATGTTGTCAAACAATATCGATGCGGCTATCCTAAAGATTGATTTGAAAAAAGCGTATGATTGCGTCGACTGGGGCTTCTTAAGAATCTTGCTGGCAAAAACTGGGTTGAGATCACAAGGCATCAACTGGATAATGGCGTGTGTGGAAAATGTCAGATATTCAGTCATTATAAATGGAATTCCATCATCTTTTTTCCTAGCGGAGAGGGGACTTCGTCAGGGTTGTCCCCTCTCCCCTCTGCTATTCATCTTGGTAATGAACTCTCTCAGCCTACATATCAACAAAGCTGTTTCAGAACAAAGATGTCGGCCGATCAGGATCTGCAAGGACGATGTCCTCATTTTTGCCATGCTCTGCAGGGCAACCTAGTATTGCCTAAATGAAATCCTTGATAAGTTTCAGATAGCATCTGGATTAGTTATCAACAGGAACAAATCTTCGTTGTATCACAATGAGTCAAATATGGATATTGTTCAATGGATAGCTGCACTGATCGGCATCAACCCGGTTTCGATCAAGGAAGGGTTCAAATATTTGGGTTTCAACCTGAAGGCAAAAGGTAATTCCAAACAGGATTGGCAATGGTTAATTGACCGCTTCTACAAAAAAATTTCTGGATGGGAGTCAAGATTTCTTTCTTTAGCTGGCAGATTTATTTTAGTGCAGGCAGTTCTATCTCAATTGGCGGTTTACTGGGCCCACCTCTATTTCCTTCCCGCTTCTATTATTAACAAAATGAGCTCATTGGCTGCCAATTTTCTATGGGGAGGTAAAGCTTTTCAGAATAAGATTCATTTAGTTAAGATGGATTCTATTTCTAAGTCGAAGAAGGCAGGGGGCTGGGGTCTTTTAGATATGAGGACTTTCGGGAAAGCTCTTCTTTGTAAGTCCCTTCATAGAGGTATCTTTGGTAAGGGTCTATGGAGCAAAGTTATTAATATGAAATATTTAAAAGGAAATAATTTGGAGTCCTGGTATAGAAGGAAATCTTTGGGCATTAAAAAAGGGTCTGTTATTTGGTTAAGCTTCAGGAAAATTCAGCCTTTTTTCATGGAATATTTACGATGGAAAATATTCTCGGGCTCAAGCATTCTCATTGGTTTCGACTCCATAGTTAATGGTTTGGATTCCTCTTTCTCTCCTCGCTTGGTTTCCTTCCTTCATTCAAAGGGTATTTTCACGTGGGACAAGCTGATTAAAACTTGGTCTCACTCATCTCCTGTATGGAAGGAAGGGGAGGACTTACTTTTGCCTCTCTCCATGCGTCCCCTTTGGCACTCTGTTTTACAGAGCCTAAACGGCTTGGGGATTCATCGTTCGGGCTCTAGGGATGCTCTGGTCTGGGCTCTTCCGCGATCTTCTCAGCCTATTCGAGTAAAGGATTTATATGCTTCAATGTCTTCAGGCCTCTCATGTAATTCCGACCTGCTCTTTCCTCCTCAACTATGGAAGGCGGCATGTCCACTTAAAATGATTTTATTCTCGTGGCTGGTCTTCAGGAACAGGAACCTTACTTGGGAGGTCCTTCAAAAGAAAGGTTGGCATGGTCCGGGCAGATGCGCCATGTGCCAGAATGCGGCTGAGACAAATTTTCATATGTTCTTCCAATGTGCTTCATCTCTCCATATCTGGTATGAACTTTCTTTGTCTTTTGGTTTTCCTTACCTGGTCTTTTCCTCTGTTCAGGATGGCTTTAAATGGTGGAGCGAGCAGAGTTTATCCCGGCGAACTTTGTTTATCCTTGTCTGCTGGTTCTTGTGGAAATGGAGGAATGCTAATATTTTTCAAGATTCAAGGGCGCCTCTGAACTCTATTCTGTTGCGAATTTTGGCAAGTCATGACCTAAATGGCTGATTTTGGACCTTGATTCTCAATTATGTGTCTCTTATCAGGGATTGTTGATATGTTTTGTTTTTGAAAGCGTTTCAATCTTGTAAATCTTTTCAGTTTGGCCTGTTAATATGTGCTGATCGGTCTAAGACAATTCTGAAAGTTTTTGGACTGATATGATATTATATTTTGGTATCTGGTAATTAGTTATTTGGAATACCTGATACTCTTCAGTATATTTGGAAAATCTATTCCAACATATCTATGTATTCAGATCATTATATTCTCTTAATATAAGCTATGATGGTTTTTTCTCTCTGAAAAAAAAAAGTAATAAAAACAAATTATTCATCAAATCAATTAAACTCACATTTCTTTAACTATTTCACTTATTTATTTATAATAATTTTAAATTAAAATATATTTAAGAAAATAATATAATTTAAAAGAAATAATAAAATATATATTTTTTATTAAAATTTAAATAATAATTAAGTTATTATAAATATATGTATTATATTAAAAAGAAAACAAACAAACAAACAAACTCTAACAAAATAAATTTCTACGATTTATTAAATAATAAAATTAAAAGCAATAAAAAATTTATTCTCAAATTATTGAATCATAAAAATCATTTTAAAATGTTTTTTTATAAATTTAATTAGTTATCATAAAAATAATTTTAAATTATTTCCTATAAATTTAATTAATTAATTATATTTGTATATTAAAAGTGATTTAATGAAAAATTAATATTATTATTTATCTTATTAATTTTCTATCAATTACATATACATATATATATATATATATATGTTTAACTAATTTAGTAATAATGATAACACAATAATCAATCTAATTAATTTATAATGTTTATCCAAGGTCAATATTACTAAATTTTTAATAATTTTCTACATTAAATTAATAAAACCATTTAATCTAACAGCGATTTACATTATTTAAATAATTATAATATTGAATAAATAACATAAGAAATTATATATATATATATATATATATATATATATATATATATATATATAGATATAATCATAATCATGGATATTTCATTTATGAAGTTGTTACAACAAATCTATTATAAAATGTTAGAATTAAGGTTCTTGTGATCAAAATTGATTTGAAATTCATTTTCTATATTAGTCACATTGAGACTATTTTTGTTAACATTTCAAATGATGTAGTGTGGTTCATTTTTAGGATAAAATGATAAAATTTGAAATTTATTATGAAATATGGAATCTATACTCTGAGGATATATTTCCTTAGATTACTTGATTTGTTATTTATTGTTTATTGCATATTCATGAAAATTATAATTATGCAAATAATAGAGAACAATGAAATGAAACTCAAAACTAACAAATTAACATAAGGTATATTAGGGAAAGTCCTTTCACAAGAAAACCCAACTAGAAGGTGAAACTACTATGTTCTCTTTCTCTAAATGGAAAATGGATTCACCTACAAAGAAGTAAGGCATGTGGCCCGTTAGATATTGCAATGTAAAAACCCTCTTTTTTTACTCTCTCCCTATATACTCTTGGTTACTCTTCTCATCTCTGTAAAAAAATGCACTCGAACATGATGAAATCCCTCTTCCTCTTAGTGGTATAGCTTAACAAAGATCTATAGCCTATTAGGCGTTAAGCTTGACTCCTTCAACTCTTAATTAGAGTTACAATATGGAATATTCTAGAGTATTATTCATCATGATAATGTGGCTAGTCCTTTTTCCATGAGTCATGGGGATTGACGTGGCATCCTCTTGAATTATGGTGGTCAAAATAGGAAGGACAACTTTTGAGTGGCATAACTTTTTCATATAGAATCTTATTGATGCAATTCTTATGTCGTTGGAAAGGTATATGTGTCCAGAATGTTGTTATAAGATGCAGTAGTTGGGGGCGGGGGTTGGGCTGGGGGGCGGAGAGGGGGGGCGGCCGCGGGCACGAGGGGGGGTATTTTTACCTCCAAAATATATAATTTGATGCCTCAAACTATTTCTGGAAGGTTTCAAACCCTATTTTTCCAAACTGGGAGCTACTGATAAAAATGGTCGCATTAAATTATTCCTCCCCTTTTTCCACTCTCAAAGAATTGAGATAAATGCAAAAATAATGTAGTGATGTAATTTGGATCAGACCTCCCCATTTTTGGAATCTTTTAGCCCTCAAATGCTTCCTCTGAATGAGGTGAGGAAATTTTTCCTCCACTCTCTCTTGGGTGAACAATTTAGTTTTGTCTGGAAGTTTTCCCTTGAACCCATTCTATTAAAGGTTTCTTGACCTCTTCCTCATAAATATATCCTATGTCAACTATGCCTAAGGTAGGACCTATTCCTCCTCCTAATCTAGCATGGAATGTTTATAGAGTTTTAGATTCTCTACATTGATCATTGAGTAAATTCATATGTATGGGGGTATGATGATCTTATAGGCATTATCTCCAACCTTTTATAGTATCTCAAAGGGACCATATCATAAAGCCTTGACTTTCTTACCAGGGCCTTACAACCTCTCCTTGTTCAATTGTAACCTTACTTTGTCTCCCACCTTGAAGGACTTCTTTGTTCGATGCTAATCATATCTAGCATTATATTTTTCCTATGACTTATGGAATGCCACATGTACATGCATATGTATTTTCTTAATCTTCTCAATAAAATTTTTCCCTTAAGGCATCCCCTATAAGATCCCCCATTAATCCTTCTTACTACCCATATGTATATCCAAAGGTGAAAGTGGTAAATATCCAAAACAAGTTTCAAATGAGGACTTACTAGTAAAAGTGTGGATTTCTTTGTTATAGGAGTGTTGCATATATACCATATTTTCATCCCAAATATTCAGATGCTTCTGATTGTAACCCCTCGAAAGCTACATGAAAGTCATATTCACTACTCTTGTTTTCCCATCTATCTGTGGATATAATGATGTAGACCTCTTCAAATTCATGTCCATATTGTCTCACAATGTAGCCCAAAATGATCTAAGAAATATTTTGTCCCTGCCTAAGACAATGCTATTTTTATCCTAATTTTCACCCACACCTATCTAAAGAACAAGTTTCTTGCTTCTTGCGCGATGATGGTATTTTTACAAGCCATTAGAATAAATAGATTTTTGGACATGTCAACTACCATGAATAGGCAGCCATATCCCTTCCTATTGATTGGTAAAACCCCTACAAAGTCCATGCAAATTCTTTCCCAAGGATGAGTTAGTACAATAGAGGGATGATATAGACCATGTTTCCAATTATTAGGCTTGCTAGTATGGAAAAACATGCATCCTCTTATGAAACTAGCCACTCGTTATTCCATATTGGTCCAATGCACATACCTATATGAGTTGGATATTGTATTCCCTACATCAAAGTGCCCTACAATCATAGAGGAGTGAGCCTCTTTAATCAGATGTAGTATCTCACCTTTAGGTTGACATAACTTATCCAATCTCTAGAGAAACCCATCCTCAATATGGTAATAAATTGTGATGTCACCATCATGCACATGAATGTGCCTCTTTTTTTTGAGATACCTCCTTAATGTCCTCATCCTTTAAATATGCCTCTATATATGCATCATGGGTGAATGGCTTCAAGTGCATCAAAGTTCCCAAAGTTTTGATATTTTATGTGGGTGACCTTGAAAGAATGTCATCCAACTTGTTTATGCTACCTTTCCTCTACTTGACCACTAAATGAAACAGTTGTAGAATCACCATTCACTTGTAATGCATGATCCATTGTAGGTTACTATAGGTTTTCATATACTATAAATGTTGATTATTTGTGTGGATTATTGTCTCTTTTCCCATGATATAGTTTTTCCACTTCACAACTTGCACTAGGACATTAAGATCCTTATTATAAGGAGGGTAGTTAATAACCACCCCATGAAATGCTTCAGAATAGTAGCATACATGCCTTCTTTCATGCATCAAGAGCACCCCAATAACATACCCACTCACATTTATATCCACTTCAAAGGGTTCTTGTAAGTTTAGTAATTCCATAAATGGTTCTAGATGGATATTCTTATTTAACTCCCCAATGACCCTCTACTAATCCTTTCCCCTCTAGAAATTATTATCATTTGTTATTATGGCATGCAGTGGCATTGCTACTATTCAAAATAAGGCTATGGATTTCCTCAAGTATTGTACTTCCCCAGTGATACTCCATCCTTAGAAACATTAGTAGGCATCATTCACTTCATGATTACCTCCATCTTGGCAAGATCTATCCTCAACTCTCCTTCACCTATCACATACGAAGATACACCAAAGGATACTATTCAAACTCACACATCTTGAGATTTGTTAGCAAATGGTGTTTCTTTAATGTATCTATCACCTCCATCAAATGTGAGATGTACTTTGCCCTAGTAACATTGTATACTAGCATATCATATAAATATATAATTACAAATGAATCTATAAAAGGGCACAATAGATCATTAATTAACCTCATAAATAAAATTGGTGCATTATGTAGGAAAGATTGTGTGACTAACCACTCATACAAACCTTGACTATTTTTTAAAATTTTCTTTTAGGTATCTTCTTCTTTGACTCAAATATGTTGATATCCAAACTTTAAGTCTACCTTGGAGAAGTATTTTCTTGTTGCAACTAATCCAACAAAACATATATCCTCAAGGTGAGGTACTTGGTCGAATGACCCATTTTTCCAATAGCTATTATAACTACTTTTTCACCTTACTTGCTTCTATAAGGGACTTCTTAGATGACCTAATGTTTCGCAATGAGTAGTCTAGGAATAGTCAAATTTCTTACTCCACTTCCCTCTTAAGTGGTATCCCTTTAAGCTCCTGTAAAACACCCCTTTATGCATGTAGAAACTCTTCAATTTATTACTTGTATTCCTTAGTACACCCCTCTAAGGATTATTTTGGACTTACTAACTCCTCTACAGATTGATTTTTCCTTGAAATAGTAAAGCATTATTCTTTCTAAAACTGATCAATTTCTTGGCTTGGTTGGCACTTACCAATGAAAGTTTCAACTTATCCCCATGTGCACTGATGGTGAAATATTTCCATCTTTCAGCATGTTGTACTGGTTGGGAATCTTGATGAAGATTGCATCATGCATGTACATATAATTACTGTCAAACACCACTTGGCATACATCCAGGGGAACTACATATAGCTCTACTTCATCAATAAAATCAACATTGATAGCAAAGTTGATTTCACACTAATTCGTTACCTTTATTTTTTCACATTTATTTAACCATCCCAATGGATATGGGCTTGGATGATCACAAATTTCCAATCCCAATTTGTTGACTAACTTTTCTAGAATGAGATTTGGCTATGATCCTCATTTGAACAGCTGACCAACTTTTCTAAAATGAGATTTGGTTACGATCCTCAGTCGAACAGAGCATCAATCTTTTTCTCCATGACTTGTATCTTCATATGGTTCATATTATAGTCTTTCCATTCTCTTTCTATTGTTGAAGGCTAGTTATATTCACTACTTCTACATGTAAACAAAATATTCTCATACATGTCAAAGTTTCTTTCCACATGATTAATCGAAACTATGGCCATGAGATTTTTCTTCTTATTATATTTATTTTTGTTCTTTGGGTTGAGATCTAGATGAAAATTCTAGCACTTCTCTTGTATATTATCATCGGTGTTATAGTGGTTCTTGGGATATTTGTAGTAGTTTGTTGTGGATTTTGTCTTTTTATCCTTCCCTCCTTTCCACTTCTTCTTCCCCTCCTTGGAAGCTTCTTGGTGATCTATTAATTGGACCCACTTGATTTTCCTTTCTTTTGGCCTATGTTCTCTAGGTATTGTTCCTATACACAAGTTTCATCCACCAATCTTGACTTCAACAACATCAATTGCTTCTAAAGTTGGTTGTGTAGACCCCCACACTACTTGAGGGCTACATCTAGGTTTTTTGGGGAGATATTGTTAGAAAATTATATATTATAGAGAAATGGAACACATAAAATATTGCAGAAATACAAACACAGAAAACACATAAAACAAGAGAGAATAGATATACGTGATTCACCCAATTTTGGCTACGTCCACGGAGAAACAACCAATCCTTCCTTTTATATTATCTAGAAAACTGAAGAGATACAACATACAGTAGATCCGTTGCAATTCCCTCTTCGCTCTTAATCTCCTCTCTCTTCCTCACTCAGAATACAGATCTACATAGATACAATACAATTCCCTCATATATAGTGAGGGGTTGCCTTCTAAGGAAAAAAACACTAAATTAAACATAAATTCTATCGTCAGATCCCTGCCTAATGAATGACCTAGATTGACTACGAAATTACAACATTTTACAAGGCAATTTTACATCTATTTTTAGCTTCGGGGGCGCAGCTAGCCCCCCTGGACACCCCCTGCAGCTTATATTTTACGGGTAGCGATACCTTTGAATACAGAAGATAATCAGGCTCCACAACCAACAATCTCCCACTTGGAGACTGATTATAGCAGCTCCATCGCTTCTTCATTTGCTGGACAATGACTTCACTTTGGACCTCGTTGTTTCTCGTCTTCTTCATCATACTTGAAGACCAATTGAAATTGAGCAGACTCTCAGTTTCTCCTTCGTTACAACTTTTGTTAACATATCTACAAGATTCTTGCTAGTGTGTATCTTTTCCATCTTCAACTGTCCATTTTCCAATGCTGACCATATGAAATGGTACTTGAGTTTTCTATGTTTAGTCTTGGAATGAAATGCAGAGTTATTTGCAGGATATATGACACTCTAGTTGTCACTGTATAACCTGCCCAACTCCTGCTTCTTACCCAATTCATCTGGAAACCTTTGTAACCAAATCATTTCTTTACTAGCCTCTGTAGCAGCAACATACTCTGCTTCTGTTGTTGAGAGTGCAACAACAGTTTGCAGTTTTGAGACCCAACTAACAACTGTTCCACCTATAGTAAACACATACCCTGTGGTGCTCCTCATGTTATCTCTATCACCCACCATATCTGCATCAACATATCCCTGTAGAGTAATGTTTGAACCACCAAAGCATAATGCTTGATTTGTGGCACGTCTCAAATACCTGAGAATCCACTTTATTTACATCCAATGTTCTTTTCCTGGATTTTTCATGTACCTTCTTACAACTCCCACTGCATGTACAATATCAGGCCTTGTGCATACCATTGCATACATTAAGCTTCCAACTGTTGATGCATATGAAACTTTATACATATCAGCCATTTCTTCCTGAGCCTTGGGACACATTTCCTTACTTAATTTGAAATGGCTAGCCAAAGGTATACTATCTGGTTTTGCATTCTGCATATTAAACCTTTTTAACACCTTTTGTATGTACTCACTCTGAGACAATGTTAATTTGTGATTCTTCTTGTCTCTAGTTATTCTCATACCAAGGATTTGTTTTGCAGCACCCAAATCCTTCATTACAAATGAGTTTGCCAATTTTCCTTTGAGCACATTTATTTCATGCATGTTAGAACCTACAACAAGCATGTCATCTAAATATAATAACAATATAATATAACTGCCATCATTTTTCCTTTTGAGATAAATACAATGATCAAAGTGACATCTAGTATAACCTTGTTCAGACATAAACCTATCAAATTTTAGATACCACTACCTTGGAGCCTGTTTTAAGCCATGCAAGCTCTTCTTCAACCTACACACTATTTTATCCTTCCATTTTACCTCATATCCTTGTGGTTGCTTCATATATATCTCTTCCTCCAAATCCCCATGGAGAAAGGTTGTCTTTACATCTAACTGCTCAAGATGCAAATCTTTAGCTGCTACTAGACTTAAAATAGTTTTGATTGAAGTCATTTTAGCAACAGGAGAAAATATCTCATCAATGTCTATACCCTTTTTCTGTGCAAACCCCTTCACCACAAGTCTAGCTTTATACCTTTGTCTACCTCCATCTTCTTCCTTGAACCTGCAAACCCATTTAGTCTGCAATGTTGTTTTACTTGCAGGCAACCTGACTAAATCCCAAGTCTGGTTATGTGCTAAGGAGTCCATCTCTTCTTTCATGGCTTGCTCCCACTTCTTCCTGGTTTCTACCTGCACTACTTCTTCATAACATTCTGGTTCACCAGAATCAATCAACAATACATAATATAATGAAGGAGAGTATCGTTCAGGGGTCTACTTATCCTGGTAGATCTTCTAACACCACTTTCAGGTGTTTTAGGTGCTTGTTGTTGTTGTGGTTGTTGTTCTAGTTGTTGATCATTATGATTTTCAGGCAGCATCACATTTTCTGTGATCTCTTCAAGCATTATGTAATCTTTGTTTTCTTTTTCTTATTTCTTTCCTGTAGCTGATCCTTATACAAAACCTTTTCATTGAATACGACATCTCTGCTCCTAATGATTTTGTGTTTTTCATAATCATAAAAACGATAACCAAAATCATTAACACCATATCCAATAAAGGTACATTTCTTTAATTCTGCCTCAAGATTTGTTCTATTTTCTTTATTAATGTGGACAAAGGCTTCACAACCAAAAGTCTTTAAAAAAGAGTTGTTCACCTTTTTACCTGTCCATGCCTCCTCTGGAATACCACCATCCAAGGAACTTGAAGGCCCTATGTTTATTAGATAAACAATAGCATCTACCCAAAATTATAAAGGAAATCCTGCATGCAATATCATGCACCTTGCATGCTCCATGATTGTCCCATTCATCCTTTATGACACACCATTTTGTTGTCCTGTTCCTAGAACTGTCTTCTCTCTGCGAATTCCATTTTCTAAACAATACCTATCAAACTCTTTGTTGCAATATTCACCTCCATTGTCTGATCTGAGACACTTCAACCTTTTTCATGTCTCGTTTTCAACCGAAGCTTTCCATTTCTTGAAAGTATCAAATACATCAGATTTATTTCGAATACAATAAGTCCAGGTTTTTCTGGTTGCGTCATCAATAAAAGTAACATAATAACGAGAGCCACCAAGAGATGATACCTGAGAAGGTCTCCATACATCTGTATGCAAAAGCTATAATTGTTCACTCTTCTTTTCTTTCGTAACATTGAGAAATCTAACTCTCTTTTGTTTTCCATAAACACGATTTTCATAGAATTCCAAATAAACATGCTTCAAACCTGGCAACAAATTTCTTAATTGAAGGATCTACGTCCCCTTCTCACTCATGTGCCCAAGCCTATGATGCCACAATGTTGTATCTTCTCCTATAGAGGTTAAAGCATTAATAGAATTAGAAATAGCATTGCATAAATACAATGTACCAACCTTTTCTCCTTTTGCCATTACCAGGGCTCCTTTAGTGACCTTCCAGGTTTTATCTGTGAAAGTATTTACACAGCCTTCACCTCCCAACTGCCCTGTTGAAATCAAATTTTTCTTCAGATCTAGAACATGCCTTACCTTCTCCAATAGCCATTGATTTCCATTTTGTTGTTTTATGAAAATTATACCCATTCCAACGATTTTACAGGGATTATCATCACCCAATCGAACCTATCCAAAATCTCCTTGAAAATAATGATGAAAATGTTTCCTATCAAGTGTGGCATGGAATGAGGCCCCTAAATCTACCACCCAGGCATCAATAATATTTTTTAATGAAAGAATCAAAGCATCTTGCAACACATCACCTGTCACATTCTCTTCATCATTATTTTCTTGTTGCACGTCTCCTTCTTTTCCCTTACGAGACTTGCAGTCTTTCTTCAGGTGTCCTTTCTTCCCACATTTCCAGCACACTATCCCTGATCTGGACTTGGATCTGCCTTTTCTTGACTTATTGCGATATCCAGGGCTCTTTCCTCTTTCCATTTTACTTCTTGTAGTCTCTACAGTCAAAGCATTACCTAATGTCTCACCAGAGCTTTTGCATTGCATTTCCTCGCTAAGGATTGCACTGACAACATCATCAAACTTTAAAGTACTATATCCAGAGGCAAAGTTACTTATGGCCATAACTAAACCATTCCAACTTTCTAGAAATGAGCACAAAAATAACAGAGCCTTAACTTCATCATCAAAAGTTACCCCTACACAACTTAACTGACTCGTAACTATATTATATTCATTTAAATGATCAGCAACAGATCCACCTTCTGACATCTTCATATTAAATAAATGCTTCTTAAGAAATACCTTATTTGAGGCCGAGGGTTTCTCATATAGTTTGGCCAATGTCGACATTAAATCCTCTATTGTCGTTTCCTTTGAAATATTAAATGCTACCGACGCTGCTAGGCACGACCGTATTGTTCCAAGTGATTTTCTGTCGAAAATCATTCTGTGTCTCTCATACTCATCAGCTTCTTTGCCTTTCCACTCAATGGTTGGTACAGATCTCTTTGGTACAAATAATCTTCCATCTGCATCTTCCACGGCTGGTAGTTTTGGTCGTTAACTTTTTTGACCCTAAACCTACCATATTCCGCCATTGCTGCCATTCGAATAAGGAACCATTTTCTCCTGCGAGTTTATTAGCCAAATAGACCTTCGGCTCTGATACCAGTTGTTAGAAAATTATATATTACAGAGAAATGGAACACATAAAATATTGCAGAAATATAAACACATAAAACAAGAGAGACACAAATATACGTGGTTCACCCAGTCTGGGCTACGTCCACAGAGAAATAGCTAGTCCTTCCTTTTATATTATCCAGCAAACTAAAGAGATACAACCTACAGCAAATTCGTTGTAATTCCCTCTTCACTCTCAATCTCCTCTATCTTCCTCAGTCAGATTACAGATCTACATAGATGCAATACAATTTCGTCATATATAGCAAAGGGGTTGCCTTCTAGGGCAAAAAACCCTAAATCAAACATAACTTCTACCATCAAATCTCTGCCTAATGAATGGCCCAGATTGACTACGAAACTACAAAATTTTATAATGCAATTTTACATCTATTTTAGCTTCGGGGGCGCAGCCGCCCCCCTTGGAGTGTATATTTTACAGACGTCTTTTCCGCCTCATTACAAACTAGGGTCCAATGTGGCAATACCTTTGAATACATAAGATAATCAGGCTCCACACCCAACAGATATCCAACATTATGGACATGTTTATAAATTATGTGTTGTACTCTTATATATTATACCTTTGCTTCTACATGAAGTAATTCCACCAGACCCACTCGTCCTCTACATAACTAATAAGGTGAAATTGTGACTTTATGAGGGTATTGAAATCCTCCCACTTACTGATTGGAGGATATCACTCTACCCTTAAGGTCTCCATGTGGCTTTCACAACAAGTCAGGACATGGACCTCTAATTTCAAATAAGAAAATTAAATCTTTTGTTCTTCCTTACCTATATGATGAACACTAAAATAAACTTCTACTCGCTGCAACCAATGATTTACTCCAAAACATCAGTATAACCTTGATACAACTTGATGTCGACCTTCACATTGATTTTAAATAGGGACTATGAATGAATCATGTCACTCAAACTGAGTTGATCCTTTTTACTTCTTTTTTCATATTCCATCTCTAGACCTTCCCAATCTTCAACTTTTCCCTTTGATACGACCTTTGCATTAGAAAAACTATCTTATATGAATAGCCTAATCTTATTGGTCAAGACTTCCATAAGGAGGTTCATATTATAATTTAAGTATGAAAATTGTGCTTCCATCCACACAAATCTCTCCTCTACAGGATCATCATGGTTGTTCACAAATTCTTTGATTATGACTAGGGTTTTGTGACTTTTGGATAAACCAGTCTAGATCCCTTGAAACTCCCCACAATATACCCAAAGGAAACGTCTTTGACACCATTATGATCCCTAAACTACCATGGATATTCCACTAGACAATTCTTCACAAGAGATCTACTAAAGTATGATATAAACTCCAAAATGTACACTATGCAGTTTTATTTCTCCCTACATTTTCGGATCTATTAATTATTATTTATTGCATATGCACACAAATTTTAATTATGTAGAAAATAAAGAACAAAAAAATAAAACTCACAAACTACAAATTCACATGAGATATAATCTGGGGAGCCCTTTCCGAATAAAAGCTTCCTGGAAGGTGAGGTTTCTTTTCTCTCTTTCTCTAAATGGAAAATGGATGCAAGTACAAACAAGTGAGGCTTGTGGCCTATGGGCCACTATAGTGCATAGACCCTTTGATTTTGTACTCTCCCTATCCACACTTGGTTACTTTTCTCATCTATGGAAGAAAATGCAATCAAATATAATAGGATTCCTCTTACTCCTAGTAGCCCAATTATAACACATCTCGATTGTCGAACAGAGGTTAACTTTCAATCCCTTAACTACTAACTATAATTACAATATGGAATATTCTATACTCTTCTTCATCATGATTATGTAGCTGGACCATTTTCCCTAAGTAATGGGGCTAATGTGACACCCTCTTGAATTATGGTGGTCAAAAAAAGAAGGTCAACTTTATAAAAATTGACTTTTTTAAAATTGAAAATAGAAAGTCTATGGAATGAAAAATAGAATGTGATAGGGTGTATTGTTAAGGTACTCCTTATGTGAAAGTTCCCATCAAAAACGTTATGGGTGGCCTAAGTTTGAAACTAACCAACCTTAAAATTTTGAAAATAGGAAATAAATTAATTTTTTACTATCCCTCCAAATCCATCTTAAATATGTGTCTATTAAGCATATATTTAGTTTTTTTATTTTTATAAATAAATAATCTCTATTAGAATTATAAGAATGAGAAAAGGATAAACTGATGTTGGAAATATTACTATGGGATTGAAAACATTTGTAAGTTGTCAGATATTTGGATATGGGATTAAAAAAAGGTCCTCTTTCAAATTCTTATCACTCATATTATTTTATATTGATGTGAGACTTGATGTTGTAGTATATCTAGAGAGTCATGGAGGAAGATTGAATAGATCCAAATGCATTTTATAATCTGAAATACCAATTAATGGAAATACTCTCTACTATATAATCCTGATTGAAGAACCCCCCTCCCTCTCCCCCCCCCCCCCCACCCCGCCCCACCCCACCTCAACCCCCCATTGAAAACATGGTTATGACTAGATATCTTATGTATAATAAGCATTATACAACATGGATGCCAAAGGGTTTCCCAATATTGCTTTTATCTCTGGGGAAAAGATCCACCATTGTTTCAAGTGACGGTGGCATATGGATACCTAATCATCAATGGACAATTAGGGAATAAAGGAGGAGATCATCCCACATAATCTAGATAATGTTAAAAATATTATTACTGTCAAATTTAAGATTAAATTGTGTGTTGATAAAGAGTTAGATCCGAAAAGGAAACTAAGATGTTATAAGGAGGTGATCAAAACCATTCTTGAAAATAAAATTTTCTTTCTATCTTCTTTAGTGGTAAGAGGGAAATGAACATTGTTAAGATAAGAACTAATTCTCATGAGCGTCATAATGAAATTAGGCATTGGTCGATTCCCTAAATTGCATGGGATGGAAGTGTCTGTCATTTGTGCAATTTTAAGAGGGTTGAAGGTGAAAAACATTTTCTCTTAGATTGTCCATATTATACTTAGATTCATTCTAATTTTAAAAATGTTTGTCAAACTACCAACTTTATCAACATTTTAAATCAACAAAATTATGGTGATTGGGTAACACTTCTCTCTTCTTTTATAAAATGTTAAAAAAAGTAATCGATCTCTTACCTTTTTAACTTTTGATCAACCATGTAGATCTTAATGGAGGTTATTCATCATCATCATCATCATAATTTTTTATTTTTTTTGCTATCTTTTATTTTAAATTTTAATGTAACGTTATGTCATGTTAGATTGTCACAACATTTCCTCTATCGTAGATTGCAAACCACCTTACTTCTCTTAGTGCAATAATTGAGAAATAATTTTAATTTAAATTGTAATATAATATTCTTGGATTTAATTTATGAGTGATTCTTATCATATTAAAGGAACATGGAAGAATGAAGTAATTAATCTATTTTTTTTTAAATGTCTTAATTTTTTTAAAAATTGGATAGAATGAATATTTTACTTAGTAAAAATAATATATTTTGTTGTTTTACAACTTACTATTGGGTTGTTGGAAGGAAAAATGGTAATCCTCCCACCTAGGTTCTTTATATGATGAAATATATATATCTATATATATATATATATATATATATATATATATATATATATTTAACCCACAACTACAACATACTAAACTTGTAAAATGCTTTTTGGCCCAATACATTCAAGTTTAAAATACTTTTTTACATTTTTAATTAAAATATTTAATTAAATATAAAAATTATAGAAAAATAATAAAACAAACTCATCTATATAAATTAAATGGATGATAAAATATAAACATCAATCCCTAATAAACATCAAAACACTTACTACATGATTCATCTCATGATGTTGAAATTAAAAAACAAAAACATAAAAGAAACTAAGCACTCTATAAGGTAAGACTGCGCAGTTATCCTTAAGAAGGCAAAGCCCCCTCGAAGCAATATTAGCAAGGTTGAATTTGAGGCCCTCAAATCCTTGAACCACAACAAGGACATCGTGGTTCTTAAAGCCGACAAAGGAGGAGTGAATGTCATCCTTGACAAAGGATATTATCGCTAGAAGATGTTGTCCAGATCATCTTCATAATAGTGGCAGGTATAAAAAGCTTGCCAAGAATCCCCTAAAAAAGATTTCAAGGACTGTCGCTCTTGCTATAAAGTCTAGTAACTTTGTGGGGTCCTTTTGCCATAAACTCATTGAGACTAACCCCATTACTCCAAGGATTTATGGGCTTCTGAAGATTCACAAAGAGGGGGCTCCTCTGAGACCCATTGTCAACACCATAGGCGGTCTGACTTACCTCCTTGTAAAATACCTTGCCTCGAAGCTGAGACCCCTTGTAGGCCTCACATAGTCATTTGTCAAAGACTCTTCGCCATTTTTCCAAGAGCTTAAGGACATAAAGCTTGACCCAAGGGACATTCTTGTGAGCCTTGATGTGGTCTCTCTTTATACTTCTATTCCTATAAAGAAGGCGAATGAGGTCATCAAATGGCTCACTGATCCTGATACCGTTCATTTAGTCGAAGTTTTTCTCATGTCTACCTTCTTCAGCTTTGAAGGAAAATTCTATGAATAGACCTGCGAGGTTGCCATGGGCTCAACCTTGTCCCTGGTTGTTGCTAATCTTTTTATGGAATACTTTGAATCCAAGGCCTTGGCCTCATCTTGTCTCCTGCCCAAGCTTTGGAAATGATTCGTTGATGGCACTGGTGTCATCTCGTCTCATGGCCAAGAAGAGCTAGATATTTTTTTCCGGCATCTCAACAATCAATCCCCATCCATAAAATTCACGATGGATCAAGAAGTGGATGGTTGTTTGCCTTTCCCTGATGTTCTCATTTCGAAAAATGGGGACGGTTCTTTCTCCCACCAAGTGTTTAGGAAGAAAACTCATACTGAGCAGTATCTTCATGCCAGCTCCCATCATTTCCAGGCTCATAAGTTGGGTGTTCTCAACATGTTAGTGACTCGTGCCCTTATAATTTCTGACGAAAAGAACCTTGAAAGAGAGAAAGCCCATCTCCTTAATCTGTTTTCTCATAATGGTTATAGTAGGCACCAAGGTTTGAAAGCTTTCTTTAAAGAGAGCAAAGATTCCAAGGTTAAGAAATACCCTAATGATCGAATTTCATGGGTTCATAACCCTTTCATCATGGGGACCACTTAGAAGATTGCGAGAATCCTCAGGAGGCATAATGTTCTCTCAACCTTTAGACCCCTTAGCACCATCCTTAGTTCCCTTAGATTGGTTAAAGACCTTGTTGACCCTAAAGACATGAAAGGTGTCTATGTTATTCCCTGTTCCTATGGGACCCCCTACAATGGTGAGACTGGGTGCTCTATTAATCAAAGGATTCAAGAGCACTCAACAGACATAAAACATAGGAGGACCTGGTCCTCAGCCTTGGCTAAACACGCGGAAAGAACCAAGCATCACATATGTATTGAAGAGGCCCGTGTTATTGCCAAGATTGCGCCCTTTCATCACCAGAAGTTTACGAAGGCCATCGAAATTGAAAAAAGGCCGAGCAATCTCAATAGGGATGATGGTTGGAAAATTAACAGTTGTTGGATCCCTGCTCTTTCATCCTAGTTGCAACCCCCCCGCCCAGCCCCACCCATGCCCCTTATGTCGTTCTCCTTAATGTGGTATTCTCCTTTTTCCCCTCACCTCCTAGTTTGCCTGTTTTTCTTTTCAGTCCCTCTGTGACTTTTGGTTTTTATTCAGTTTTTTAGTTATTATTTTTCTTCTAGATTTAAATTAATAATAAGAGGTTTATATTTAATTTCCATAATGTAAAAATAGATGAATAAAAAGTTTTACATTTGTATATAAATTTATAATGTCATTAACAAATCCATTAAACGCATCGATAATTTCTCCTAATCCTTCAATTACTTTAATTTACTCTCTAGATGGTTTTTAACTACATATTTAATTAGTTAGATTCCTTGAAATTTTTTAGTCAATATCTAACCATGAGGTTTTCATTTATAGTTTTTAAAAATTTTCTTATTTTTTATAATAATATTAATATAAGTTTTTATTATATATAATAAAATTAAATTTATAGAAACCAATTTCCCGTTATGCCTCGGAAAATATAAATAAATTTGAATTAATAATGAGGTTAACAAACTATTTGGAAACATCTATATTTCCATAAAGTCAATTATTTATCCGAATAATTAAGTATCCAATTAATAAATAATTATTATTTTTCCTATTTTTTAAGTCAATTATTTATCCAAATAATTAACTATCCAATTAATAAATAATTATTATTTTTCCTATTTCTTATAATAACGATAATAGGTCTATATAATTTTAATTAGTTATTGATTTAGTTGAATAAATAATTATTATTTTTCCTTATTTCTTATAATAATAGTAATAGGTCTATATAGTTTTAATTAGTTATTGATTTAGTTGAATCCAATAGTCATATTTATTATATATATATATATATATATATATAATAATTACTTAGTAATTAATTAACTAAAATTTCCATATTCTCACTTTTTGGTCCAATCCAATCAACCGGTCCAATATAGCCGTTTTCTGGTCTAATATAGCCGTTGGAATAATCTGCTCTCTCTATTTAACCTATAGCCATGATTTGGTTCTTCAACTTGTCCTAACCATTGGTGAATTATGATGAGATTTTCTCCGAAAACTCTTTTATATAAACTTGATATAGATCACAGAAACCTAAATTTAACCAAACTAAATTATAGTTTATTTTAAAGTCAAAAAATCTTAATTCAAATAGTTTGACCAACAATTTATTTTTATAACTATATACTATATAAATTGAAATGTCTCCACACATAAAATATTATAGTGATATACAGTAGGATAACAAAACCATAAAACTTTGAAAATAAAAAATAATTCTTTCCCTTCTAAATCTTAAAATTGTATGTACAAATCTCTACCGCATTATTATGTTTTATAACTTTTATAATTAGTTTTCATCATTAAAAATAAAATATTAAAAAAAAATACTAACTATATACAAATTTAACTACATTTAAATAAATATAATAACACATTACACTAAAAATAAAATGAAATGCTTTGTTTTTATTTTAATATAAAATAATTAATACATTAAATAAAATTAAATAATAAAAACATTACATATCGAAAAAAATGGTAATTAAAAATAGTTTTCATTCCCGATTCAAATCAAGATAAAATAATTTCCTTTAAAAATAATAAATATTTTTCTTATTATATATATATATTTTAAAATATATAATTTCCTTTTTAATAAAAAAACATCTTTTAAAATATATAATTTCCTTTTTAATAAAAAAACAGCTCTAATACAAAATATTTAAAATTATTATAAAAATATAAACGCCTTTAAATCTCTCGGAATTAACCAATCTCAACTCTGAAATATTCAAGAACGGCAGTTTGTCTGAATGATGTATTCCAAACGAACCAAAGTAAACAATCAAGTTCTGATATATTAAGGATGTTAAATAAAAAATTGAGGTTGAATAAAACTATCTGTAAATTCAAAATATTGGCTATCATGATAGAGATAAACATTGAGAAGTGAGAAATATACATGGTGATAGAAAGAGTGATGACGGCCAATTCGATTCTGGTACACACCTCTAGTTTTCTCGTGCGCAGTCTTCCAAGAGATTGGTTTGGTCTAACAAGACTTTGCAATCATAGGCAGAGCAGAAGGCCTGCAAGCAAGTGACCACCAAGACTATCACTGCAGCTACGAGAGATAGGAATGGCCACGAACCGGATATGTGTTTCTTCACAAACTTGACCGCCACAACTTTCCATTTTCTGTAATAATATGTATTAACATTCTCTATCACTTTGTCTAGAAATTCAACTTTTGTGAGATGAACGCACCTACCCATGCTGTTCCAGAGGCTCGCTACCTCCACGTCACCTTTCAGATGGTTGGAGATAATTCCGTTCTTTCTCAACAATCTTACATCTTCTTCGCTGTCGATTATCCCGTTCATGAAATCGATGTACCGTGTGAAAACCAGCGGACCGGTCGCCGCTGAAGCTTCAAATGCCACCAGATTTCTCAAGATCACCTCCGTGTTGGTATCCAATTTTACTCTGGGGAGGTAAAGCGTGGCAGTCTTTTCATCAAATTGTATTGTGGTGAGGTCACCATAGGTACAGACGAATTTGACTCCCACAGAGTGTAAAATCTGCCACAGATGGAATAGTCAGTTCGTATCACGTGGGTGGTATGATCTTATCGACGGATTCTTCGCCCTTCCCCTCCTCGTCTCCGTCTCCTTCCGCCAATTGGATGGTATCATTTTTGACAGGAAGATTCAAGGATCTTAGGCTCCGTAGTCGCCCACCCCACTCCGAGAGAAATCGGAGGGGCCGAACGTTTAGATATGAGAGAGCCTTCCACAGCAATGTGCTGAAGGCCACTCTAATGGTTGAACTGTCTACTGTGTCAGGCGACTCCGTTTCTTCTTCATTGTGACTTTGGTTTGGATTCTGATTGTTGGAAACATTAGGGACGATGGCGTAGTACAGCACCTCTAGGACGTGCCCTCTCCCATTTATATAGAGATTTGAGCTGTCCGGCAACTCGAATGTGAAAGGAGATCATTCCTGGCAAACAAGTCTTAGCAGCCCGGAGAGCGTCTCCTCTGCCTTTACTTTAGAACCCATCTGCAATTCCAAAAGCTTTTGCAATAGAAACAGCGGCAGCTGATTTTCCAGCATAATCACATCTCTGTCAATAGAGTTGTGAACAGCGCTGTTGCACTCAGATCTAAGAGTCGTCCCAGTTGCTTGAACTCCGTGCCCGGTGTGTCGTTGGCGTGTCTGATATAAAACTGCAAACATTCAAGAAGGAAAGCGGCGTCCAGTGACATAACCCATGCCAAGGTTTCTTCCTTGTAGTTGATGAACTTGTGATAACAGCTCCGGATTTGCCAGTCGTCCTTCTTAAACTCCTCCACAACGACGGACTGAAATTTGCCTTTGCCTCGTCTGTTGATTCTTTTCTCAAGTCTGTGGACCGCAGAAAGTTTATAGCCCTCCGTCTCATAGAGTTCAGATCTCCAGTGATGATAAGGGCCGATGGAAACGATTTGAGGAATGTATGCTTCCGGCTTCAGTGCCAATAATTCTTTGGGGACATTAAACACGGACGCACAGAAGTCCTCCTCCTCTTCTTGTTGGAGTATATCCAGACCTTCATTAATTTGAATAACCCAAATATTCTCATCGATTTTCAGTTGAGCAGTGTTAGTGTTCGATTCCATTTTTTAGGGTCGGAGAAAAGGAGGCGCGTACAAAATTGTTGAGAAATGTTGGGAAATATATATACTAGAAAAGGGCAGAGAAAAATTAAGACATGTATGAGACTCGAGTGCATGCGCGGGTTTATAGAGCAGGAAAAACACTACATTAGAAGGGCAGAGGTAATAGGGATGAACACTTACTCTCGCGGTGGTGACGTGTAAGCCCTTTCCACAACGTTTCCGTGTCAGCAATAATGGAGTCGCAGACGTTATTCCAAAATGCTGAACATATGGTTTACAGGTGTCTAACGGTTGTTATTACAAATATACATATCTGTTGTTATCCTAAATGGTCATCAGTGCAACTTTTGCCCTCCACGTCTGTCTTGTCAGGCGCTGAGATTTTGGCTGGAAAACCAACACGCTATGCATGTGTTTTTAGCCACAAAACACCCCAAACAAATGAGATCTGTTTGTCATATCAAATCTCATTCTTCCTGTCGTTGTCGTAGAAGCTTTCGAGAAAATCACTTTAAGGGAAACAACTTCTACTTGATTAGTATATGGAGAACGTTGAAGTGAATCGAAGGAAAGAGCGCCACGGTATCCTGAATAAGGAGTTATCGCCAGATCGCACAGAGGTTTGGGATTTGCTTTAATGAAGTCGACATGATTTAGAAAAACTATCGTACCAATTGCAAACAAGATGTTTACAATCAGTGTAACGAAAACCTCTTCTCACGGTTCACAATAAAATTTCCATACGTTTATTTAATAATTTGATCACTTCCCATTTTCAAAGGAACTCCAGAAAAATGGAACTCTTAAGAAACTTTGAACAAATGGAAGAAATATATCTTCTTGTCTATCGTTTTGGAAAATAAAGACATTAAGTATGTATGCAATAAAAATTCAGATAAAGACGTTGTTTATTCTCTCAAACAAAATTCAAATTTTGATAATCATTATATGTGAAATATTAAATAAAATGTTTATCCTTTTTTTCAAATAGGAAAAAAATATTTGCTTCATTAATATAAAATCTTACATATGCCTTGGTTTTCCTCTCTATTCATCATCCTCATTTTTCCTTTCTAAATTCTAATACTATCTCATCATCACATACATTTTCCTTTCTAAATTCTAATACTATCTCATCACCACATCCAGTGTGCTTCCTATATTTATCTTTAGAGTAGGGTTTTGCAACAAAAACTTCAAACTTAAAACCAAAATAAAAACATCCATAAGTGGCTTGAACATGTCCGTTATATCTTTAATGGAACTTGATCGCTAAATTGAGGGTTCTTAAAAATCCTCAATTTAATCATACTCATTCAACGTTGCAACTCTGCTTTGAGAAGATCTCTGCCACCTGATTTTTCTCTCTATAAATATAAGAGAAGGATAATCTCTTGAATGTCTTTATCAACATTCTAATTCTCCACATCCAATTTGACATTATTGGAGCCTCCAATGATGATCTCACATTCACCCCATCTATGATCACTTTAGAGTCTCCAAAGACATCAATCTCCTCTATAGCAAGCTACTTAGCACAAAATAAAGTTCTCCATTGTGCTAATAGCTCCACTCATGTGTTTGAACCTTCTCTAGTGAACCAACAAAAGTGAAAGAATTCTCCAAGCCGCAAAGTTATGACTTCCCCACTGCCACATACCTTAAATGATAAAGCCCTGTCGAAAAAACCTACAAGGTAATCGGCTCATATATCCTTCATCTAACAATGTCAATTGTACAACTTCTCCTTGGCATCTCCTATTTCCAGAAAATATATCGTGGTCTTCAGGCACATGTCCCTCACCTCTGTCCCAACTTGATCAAATATCTGAGCATTCCTTGCTCTCCAAATACCCCACATGATATAAAAGAGCAGATCTCATAAATATTTGTAATCAATTAACCACTAATAAGGATAGTCTCCAATGGATGACTGGTCCCAATTGGATTTTAAATGTAACATTTGAAAGACCCCAATCCATATTCAGACCATAAATGGACACGACAGAAAGAGATGTGTCACCTCTTCATTGTCACAACAACATAAAACACATATTCCAGGTCCTTTGAAGCCTCTTTCTAGAAAATTTTCCCGAGTAAGAATATTATGATGAATAATCAACGAAGCAAAAGACTTGAAATTTTGTGGTATATTCCAATGTCATGATGACTAGAACCATAATTTTTTTGTAGCCTAGTTAAATACCTTAGTAATGAAAGAGTAGGCGTCTTTGACCATAATATGGCCTTTCTGGAATCAACCTCTCCATGTCAAACTATCCTTCGTCAATGACATAAAAATGTGAGCAAGTCACAGTTGCAATGTATACTCATCCCATTCATTTTCTAAATGACCCTAAATCCCAATCTCCCTGGCATCTAACTAGGGGATCGCTTCCATGCTCCATCCATGGTCAACATAAATCTAATTTAAATCAAATAAACTTTTGTTGTGAAGATGATTGAGCAGAGATACAGAAAGAATATTTTTACTAGTCAATCCTTTTATGAGAGACAACCCTCTCTCTGCTCTCAATCCATAACTGACCTCCCATATCAAATTACCGAGCAACCTATGTTTTGACTTCATCATGCTCCTCCATGACAGTGATACCACCTTTTTTTTCTAAAGCCCCTTCATCGATCCAGCTAGACATCTCGTGATTTTTTAGGTATTTCACTTTTATAATATGTTGTCATATGTCTACGCCATTCATGGCCCTCTAAATATTTTGTACAATCATTGCCAAATTGAAACTCTCTGTCTTTGATCCCTTAGCCACCTTAATCCACCTGTCTTGAAAGATCCTCCAATCAAACTAGATTGAATTTCTAAGAGTTACCAATAGAAAACCACATAAATCTTGCAATAAAAACATTGATTCTTTTAATTATCGATTTTGGCAGTTTGGATATTGGCATCCAATACATAGATATTCTCTATAGCACCAGACGACCTGCCATCAATAACCACTTTAAAGACCTATGTAACGACTTTCAATTTTTTTAATAATCTTGTCCCAATCTTTTCGGCTTTAGCATGAAACCCAAGTATCTAAATCCTTAATCCAAAAGGATTATCTATACTCCAAATATTTTCGCTATCTCCAAAGTCTCTGCATCCTCGCGGTCAACTCAAATCAATGCTGACTTTCCTTTGTTCATTAATAAACTTGAGGCCTCCCCAAATCCTGAAAGAATTTGGTAGAAAGCAAGCCATTCTGCTCTAGAGGCCTTTCTTATCAGAAGCACATCGTCTACAAACATGAGATGAGATAGAGAAATGTTTCTAGACAACCTACAACCTGTTATATTACCACAAGCTTGATATGGATAAATGACACCATTCACATTGGAGACAAGGATCTTTTTATTACCTAGACCCATAGAGTCGATTCCCATAGAATTTTGAAAATTTTCCCAACTTGGATGATCGTTGAAATGCACAACCCGACCAACTTTTTGTGATCTATGAGATATTCCTGCCTTATACCTGCTAGGGAATTCTTCGAAGATATGATCAGTGGCTTGAAAACAAAGACATCTTAATGGAATCCCCCAGTAATATAGGAATTTTCAAAAATAGAATGGCCCCTAGAATGGGTCAATCTCGATTGGCAAACATCCTCGATAATCCATCTCAACAAGTACCCATGCTATCATTGTAGCTAGGCAACCTAAACACCCGCCATCTATATAGAATTTATCACCTTTATTTGCAAAAGCATCTATCCTAAGTATTTGTTATGCCTCTTAAAATATTAATCTATATTAAAATAAAAAATAATAACTAACCAAACAAGATCTACACAGTGGCAATATCATTGCATTTGTATTTCATCCAATATCTATTGCCTTATGCTCTATATAAAATTAAAGTTTTAATCTTGTATAAAATTCCATATATATAATATATGGAATTTTAAAACTAAATTATATTAATACTTCATAAAACATTTCATTTATAATAAACATTTCATTTATGATAAGTGCCTCCTAAGTTATTTCATTTGTAATGGCAACATGTTAGGATTAAAACTGATATACAAATTATATGAGCAAAATCGTGCTCTCAAGTCATTTTAATTCTCCTCAAAACCATACGCTCAGGGTGTAAAGGAGTCTAAATGGAACATTTTAAAAATGACACTAAACAATCTAAGAGAATAATGTTAATGAGACGCTTCATATTCCAAAGGAAAAAATTTATTCATAAATGATCTATTCAGATTATGAGAAAGAAAAAAGAGAATAATGTTAATGATAAGCTTCACAGGCCACAGGTAAAAAATTATTCATAAATGATCTATTCAGATTATGAGAAAGAAAAAATTTATTTATAAATGAGGTCTGAAGTAAACACCACATAAGTAAAGAAACCTCTCTAAATCGTGAGGCAATACATTTTTACCGTGATATTCAAACATATATAAATAAAATAAAACCTCAAATTATATAAATAAAACAAAACCTTCCTTTCAACTTAGACCAAACCTAAAAACAAAAGATTTAACATTGCCTAACTACAAATTGATTTTATCCGAAAATAAATATAAACAAATGTTTTATCTGTTGAATTGAGGCTTTTGTGATCCATATCAAGTTTACCAGAGATTTTTCGGCGTAAATCACATAATATATCATTTGGGAACCGAAGGAACGGATTCCAGGTGTCCATCTTCTGTTTGTTCAGGGGACCACTGATAAGATTGCGAGGATTCTCAAGATGCATAGTGTCCCTGTGACCTTTAGGCCCCTTAACACCATTTGTATGTCCCTCAGATCAGCGAAGGATCCTATCGACCCTAAAGATATGAAAGGGGTATATATTATCCCTTGTTCCTGTGGGACCCCCTATATTGGTGAGATTGGTCGCTCCATTAATCAAAGGATTAGTGAGCACGCAGTTGACCTTAAGCATAGGAGATCAAAGTCTTCCGCTTTAGCTGAGCATGCGGAAAAAACCAATCATCATGTTTGTATTGAGGAGGCTAGTGTTATTGCTAGAGTTTTACAGTTCCATCATCGGAAATTTAGGGAAGCTCTTGAGATTGAAAAGAGGCCGAGCAATCTCAATAGAGAGGATGGCTGGAAAATCAGTAGGTGTTGGGTCCCAGCTCTCTCTTCCTAGTCGCTTTCTTCCTTTCCGCCTCTCCCCCTCCCCTCGTTTTTTGACTCATCTAATTTTTTGAATGCTTAGATAATTATAATAATAAGTTAATTTAACATATACAATTATTTTATCTGATTATTTAAAATATTTTTATTCTTTCCACCCCTTGGCTTATTTTAATATTTTTATACTATTAGTACCTTTTATAACTAACTATTATCTTAATTAATTAATATATATATATATATATATATATAAATTTTTATAAGGTAGTTTAATCTTTTAGGTATATTCATATGTACAGTTAATTTAACATTTAGATATTCAATTAACTTAATATTATTTTATTCTAATATTTATATATGTATTTATTAAATAGTTAATACCTTTTAACTAACTATTAACTTAAACAACCAATTTAAAATTAAAATTAATATATATATATATATATATATATATATATATATATATATAATATTTATATATATAATATTTATATGTATTTATTAAATAGTTAATACCTTTTAACTAACTATTAACTTAAACAACCAATTTAAAATTATAATATATATATATATATATATAACTAGTTAGTTATACCTTTTATAACTATTTAGTTATAGGTTTTATTCTAATATTTATATTTTCTATGTATTTATTAAATAGTTAATACTTTTAACTATCTATTAACTTAACAACCAATTAAAATTAAAATTACTTTCTATATATATATATATATAAATATATAAAGGTAAGTTCTCTTAATATAACTAACTTCTATTTAATCACTGATTTTTATGACCATGGTCCAAAGTCTAATTTAGCCGTTGGTCAAGTTAGCTGTTGGAAGCTCCATTCAAACTATTTAATATGCAATGCTGGATTTGTTTCTTCAACTTGTCTTGACGATGAACCACACTAGTTGGTTCGAAACACGTCGACAAATGATATATCATGTGATTTATACCAAAAAATTTCTCATAAATGTTTTATCTATTAAATAATTATAATAGATATAAATGTAAATTTATATATTAAATATTATAATATATACCAAAAACATTTTATATATTAAAAATTATAAAAAATACTATATTTATTTTTTTCATATAAAGATGCATTAACCTAAATAGATTATTGGATGATATAATAATTTATATATAAAAAAAATTATGATGAATAATAATAAATTATCGTTAATGCTTTTGGGCTACCTGGATATCAGGGATTTCTTTTGTATCCGTGGGTTCTATAGACAACATGGTTCCCATATATCACTAGGAGTGACATAAAAAATTGTAATGAGAACGCTCAAACATTTCGAATCTGTTCGTACACATTAAAACTGTGAAAGGTCGACGTGGACCTCAAGATCAAATTTTTCAGCCAATAAAGAAGCAATTATTGATTAACCATGTCGTCTTCAATATGGAAAAATTATATTTTTCTCCAGAGCACCATCTCTCTTCAAACAATGGTGCGGCAATGTGCTTGTATTCGAGGAAATTTCTACTCGTGAATTTTTAAATCCAAAAAATATACGCATCCAATTCCAAGTCTCAACTTACGACTTCGTCCCTGTAATGTGGGATCACTAAGGAGGCCTCTGCGATACTTTGGGAATCTATCTCTGTATGTATGAGGGCGCATATTTTCTCCAGTATGTAGCTCTATCTCCCAGTACAGAATAGGGGCTTCTTGCAGGTCAAGATGAATTTCGATGGGAGAGGCAATGGCAACACAAGCAGAGCAGTGAACGGTAACGATGAAGGATAAGTTTTATCGCAATCTGCGATGATTTGCATATGGTAACTTTGTTTTGGGCATTCTGAAGCTTTGGCGGTGTTTGAAGGTTGGAGGTCCGCTCATACTCGGGGTTGGTTTCTGTTTGAAAGGCCACAGAGTGACATCCTCCTGTTCCTGTTTGGATGGGCCCAGAGATTCTGTACTCTGTATAGAGTATATCCCATGAGGGAACTGACCGCCTTGGGTAGCATCTTGGTGTACAATCTCTGGTTTTCTCTTTGGTATATATAGAACTTATTTGAAGTGGCAGGGACTATGGGAACTAACTATTCTTTGGCATAAATGGTTCTGAATGATATCTAGCAGGGAAGGAAATTAGTCGAGAATGATATCACTCCTTCCTTCTCCAACAATGGATGGCGATGGAGCTTGAATGGTTAACCCTCTGGTGTCTACACCAATAAGGTATGCTCATGGAGATTGACTACCCCTTGATATTCGACTATATTTCGACTATCGGAATTATATGTGTAGCAATCTTTATTCTATCAATGACAATCATAGAAACATATAAAGCTCATAAGATGCAGGCAAGCAGGAAATCTAAATGATTCCACATCACACAAAAAAAAACAGTCTAGAAACATATAAAGCTCATAAGATGCAGGAAAGCAGGAAATCTAAATGATTCCACATCACACAAAAAAAAACAGTTGAGCGCAAAATGTTCTGCACTTGGGGGGTGGAGCCATAAAAAACACAGGAAGAATATCCAAAAGACTGTATCGGTTGGAACTGCCGCTATTGCTGGCTATGGATTAACTTAAATTGGTGCCATATTTTCTCTTGGTGTGCGGATAATCCTATGGAAGGCTATTGAGATTTTGATCAAAACACACTAGATGCTCTGCTACCTTTCTGAGGTTTCGAACCCGGGACCGAAGCTGGTCATACAGATTCAACTAGCAGGTACAAATAATACAACGGACTTCAGGCGGGCATTTATTGGTTAGCTGCTGGTTTTGTGCAGCGCATTGGCTGCAATTAAGGAACAATCCATTACCCGATCTGGGATGTCAGGGCATTACCCGATCTGCGATGTCAGGCCCGATCTTTGTGATTTATCTCTTTTCTTTTATGTTTTTTTAACCACATGGTGAATCGGTAACTGCCAGTCCTAATCTATGGGAGACTTAGAATCGGTCCTAGTAGCTGCCACTATAACACCAAGAGTACATTCAACTACCTGTAAGTCAATATACTAAGATCCTATGGTTTTAGCAAAGCTAACATCAAGAGTACATCCAACTACCTGTAAGTCGATATACTAAGACCCTATGGTTTTAGCAAAGTGAGACTCTCGTGCCGCCAAGGCAGGGGTTGGGAATCTGCTTTTCGAGTATCCACCACAGTAGGCCAGTATACTCAATGAAATTTGAACTACGATCTCCCAGGCTTCGCACAAATAAACTTACGGTCAAACCACACATCCCCTTGTCGCTTATGTTACTCACAAGACAAAGACTTACGGTCAAACCACACATCCCCGTTTCCCTTATGTTGCTCACATCGATGTGGAAGAAATTAGGTACTCTCCCCTGACTTCTCGGGTTCCGTCTCGACCATTTGGACTTCCATTTCCCTGTCTACTGGCGTCTGCCATTAATCCGGGAGGATTTCAGGCGTAATCGGGGGATCCTTAGACGGTGATCTGGGTCTGAATTTAACTGGGGGGAATTTTATTTTATTTACAAATTTTAAAAGTCACTGACATACCCTCTCTCGCCACCTGACAGCCATTCACTGGGGATTTCCGGCGGCGTTACATGATGGAATTGGATGGCCCAATTGGATGAAGACTTGGTATTCGGATCCACCAAATTTGATTGGCCAAGTTAACATGACTGGGGATCGTTGCTGAGGTGTTGCGGGTCCACCAGCTGAGCCCTTACCATCGTGCTTGACCACGTTGAATGGAAGCCGATTGGTGGTTGATGGATTACATATCTTTGTGCGCACTTTGCTCTTATATTCATTCTGCTGGTCCATTTTGACGCAAACACACCCGACTTTCTCTGATTTCGGTCAGCTGCACTCTGGAACATTGCTCTTATATTCATCCTGCAGGTCCGCTTTGACGAAAACACACCCCAACTTACTCTGATTTCGTCCGGCTGCACTTTGGCATCCTGGACCGATTGGCACATGGACAGGTTGGGCGCACTTTCTCCTTAATGTTGCCTGTTGGATTTGCTGGATGACAACACACATTTACCATCCTCTACATCTCATTCTGTGCTAGTCGGTGCATTCATCACTCCGCTCTTTCAATCATGGAGGGCCAGTCACTGATTGAAGACCTGGATTTTCATATCACAAAACTCATTGAGATCACTGTTGTTGCGGAGAATGAGCGGGACTGGAGAGGGCGCCATCGGAAACAAGCTGCCATGAAGCTTGGGGAGCGCAATACTCAGGGTAATCCTGCGGTGAACAAACATCCGGGCCACACACCGACTTCGGGGTTTACAGAACATGACTTAGGAGATGTGGTGGGTGGACAGGTACCTTGTCTAATCTGAATCCTCTGCCACGAGGGCACAGAGCAAACAAAAGGAAACCTATCAAAGCACAGGAGGAGGTCGAGAAGATTATCCTAGGGGTTGATTTATACTGGCAAAATGCGGTGAGATTGTGCAATAGGTTGTTGGTTCGCAGATGTGAGTTGACCAAAATGAATGGGGAACAAATCAAAGACTGGGTACAAAAAAGTTGGTCTGGTTTGCTGGGATACAGGCCCAAAGTGAGTGTTATGGTCAACGGTTGGTTTGGGTTCCATTTTCTAGAAGAGGAAGATGCAAACAAAATCGTCACATTACCATGGGTAAAGGGGCGTGGTTTCCTGGTTCTCCAACATTGGAAGGTTGGTTTTGACCCTATTTTGGAAAGGCTAAAGTGGCAAATTATCTAGGAAAAACTACCTGGTTTTCCCATTAAACTTTGAACCAAAAGTGTGATCCGTGAAATTGCGAACAAAATTGGAACTCTATACTATGTGGATGAGGGGTGCATTGGACTGCTGGACAAAAAGACTGCTTGGTTCTTAGTTGAAGTAGACCTGTCTGGTGGACTACCTGTTAAGATTGATCTATTCTGGGCCACATTTTCTATTAGACAAAAGGTTGACTATTGGGGTGTATCGTTCCAATGTCTTATATGCCATAACACTGGTCACTTGATGTATAATTGGCCTAACATACTAAAAAACAACGGGAGGAACATTGAGTCAAGGGTCCCAAATGGTAGAAATTACACAAAAATTGATAGAGAAAGCCATGAAGTCGGGTCTCCTCAAAACTGTCAGGCGCAGCCCATGGATAGTGTTGTCACGATAGTTGAGACATGTGGCCTGATTAGTGCGAATCACTCTGGGATTCCTGACTGTATACACGAAGATGGGTCTCCACAGAACTTCCCGGATCAGAATTTGGACAGTATGGCCCCTGTCCCAAACCCATTTGGATCTAGCACCTTTGCTGACAGTGGGATGGACAAAAGAGATGATTTATGCATAAATGCAAATGCTACTGGTCGTCGGGTTAAGCCTCCACATAAGCAAGTAATGACTCCAGTGAAACGGAAGGGAAAATCCATCGATTTAGAGGGGAGTAAATCATGCAAACTATCACTATTATCACCTATCCGCAATAGGACTGAAACTCAAAATGATTACCTTGCCTCCTCTGTTGACGAGGATCTTTTAGCTCTAAAAAGGTTTCCGGGAATTGATCTTGAACCAATTTCCATCAAGAAACTATCAATTGTCAATTCGAATCCTCCCGGTGGGGCCTTCAATTCCCTTGAGAACCGCTAAAAGAAGAAAAGGGAAACCAAATACAAGAGCCTTGCACTTTGTGGAGGTCTTGGGTCTGATTTAAACTCTCGCTTCTCTGAAGCCTTAGAGGAAGCCTTATCCCCGACTTTTGACCCTGGACCTGCTTGCACATCATATGAAGTTAAAGATGGAACTTTCCCACAGGACCTTAGAGCAATATTTCCTGCTAAAGATGGCCCCCAATGAAGATCATGTCTCTAAATGTAAGAGGCCTAGGATCTGCCCAAACAAGAAGATCCTTAAAACACTTCATTAAATCTAAAGGACCATCCATCGTTCTGTTGCAAGAAACTATGACATCAAAGGAAAAAGCCACTGAGATTTTGTTTAAGATCTGTCTGTTGTGGAGGGGTTGTGCAACAAACTCTCATGGAAATTCTGGGGGCCTGGCAGCTATATGGGATCCAACAATATTCCAATTTCAGGCATACTCCTGTTGTGCTGGCATTATTCTGACAGGTCGTTGTAGGGACTACTCCTTCAGATTACGAGTGATGAATATATATGCACCATATGCCAACCGAAGAGAATTTTGGGACTTAATTAAATCCTCAGGAATTCTAGACATTCGTTCCCTAATCATTGTTGGGGATATGAACTTCACTATTGCTGCAAACGAAGTTTAGGGTCACAGGGCCAAATTGGATTCGATGGCTGGATATTTCAAAGAACTGATAGATGACAATGCCCTCAGAGACGTGGCTCTGTCTCCCTTGTGCCCAACATGGCGGAATGGTTGTGCCGGATTAGAGGGTATTGCTAAAAGAATCGATAGATTCCTGGTTGACTCAATCTTATGCTAGAAACTAAATTAGTTACAATCTTGTATCTTCTTCTCGAACATTTCTGATGACGATGTCATCATGTTGGAATGGAATGATACGTTGGACTCATCCATAAGGCCCTTTAAATTTAACCCAATATGGCTCGATGAGTTGGATTTTCAGGCATTGGTTCTCCAGTGTTGGTCCTCTTCGGTTGATTGTCTCTCTGAATGTCCCATTCTGAGGATCAAATACAAACTTCTGCGACTTAAAAAGGTGGCCAAAACATGGATTTTCAACAAGAATGCTTCCCTCTGTTATAAACTGAATTCTATAGACAAGGAAATTGCAAGGATTTGGGAGCCGATCACCCTTGGACTTTTCTTTGTCCAACAACAACATGCAATCCTGAAATTAGTGACAGAAAAAGATAAAATCCTTCAAACACAAGAAGTTGATTGGAGGCAAAAAAGTCACCTTGCATGGATCAAGGGAGGAGACCGTAACACAAAGTTTTTTCATCAGGAAGCCTCTGAAAGGAACCAAATCAACTCTATTTGGGCCATAAAATATCTTTCAGGGAACATTCATACCACTAATATGGAGATTAAAAGGGAGGCACACAGATTTTTCAAAGATTTATATAAGGAAAGAGAGGATGACTACTTGCCAAAAAAATTGAGTCTTGCTGAAATGCTTACCCTCATGGTCAAAGATGAGGACACGATGTTGTTGGACCAACCAATCTCGTTGGAAGAACTAATCCAAACCATCAAAGAGATGGCCAAGGACAAAAGCCTTGGGCCTGATGGCTGGCTGATCGAACTGTTCCTCTTCTTTTTCGATATGATGGGACCGAAACTGGTGAACATGGTGGAAGTTGTTCGTGTCTCTTGGCATATCCCAGGTGCTATCAATTCCACCTTTCTTACTCTTATTCCAAAGAAAATAAATTCTCTCTCTTTCTTTGATTTTAGGCATATTTCATTATGTAATTATGTTTACAAGGTGACATCTAAATCCCTTGCTAACAGAGTTAAAAATATTTTATCACCTCACATCTCTATGGAGCAATTTGGTTTCTTGTCTAACATGCAAATCCAAGATGCGATTTCAATTGCACAAGAGTGAATTCATTCGATCAAGACGAAGAAACTAAATTCATGTTTCATGAAGTTTCACCTCCGAAGGGATTTTGACTCTGTGGACTAGGAATTCCTTGCACTGATTTTATATAAGATCGGCTTTAAGCATAGACATCTTCAATGGCTTTTGGCCCGCATATCATATGCGTCTATGGTTGTCCTCATTAATGGCCCGCCTTCCCAATTCTTCAAAACTCATCAAGGCCTTAGACAAGGATGTGCACTATCGCCTCTTTTGTTTATATTAGTAATGGAAGCACTTAGTAGAGGTATCAAGAATAAAGCTGAAGCAAGGGCCATTGTGGGATGCAAACTTGCTAGAGGTTGTAACATAACCCATCTATTGTTTTTGGATGATGTATTGTGCGCTAGAGTAGCCAAATTCTCTGTGTGGGCAACTTTTCATAAGATTTTTGGCGACTTCATCAAAGCTTCTTGCCTCTTAATTAATCAAGAAAAACAAAGCTGATTTCTGACTCAGCTGATTCCTCGGTGATGACTAAATTTGCTGATATGTTTGGAGTCAAAATCATACACATGTCTGGGGGTTTCAAATATCTTGGTTGCAGATTAAAGCTTAACAAGTATTCCATTTCGGACTGGGATTGGATTATTTCTAAATTCAACAAAAAGTTGTCTAGCTGGGACAAGAGATGGCTCTCCTTGGGTGGAAGAGTGATAATGATTAAGGTTGTCTTGATAAGAATTTCTTTTTACTGGATGTACCTCTTCCATATTCCTCAAGCAATCATCAACAAAATTCACCCCATCATTGCCAAGTTTCTTTGGTTTGGAGTGGGTGCTATGTGGAAGTATCATCTAATGGGCTTGCAAAATATTGTGAGGTCTATCATGAAAGGTGGATGGGGTATCATTGATTCCCGCAGTTTTAATTTGGCTCTACTGGTGGCAAGCATATGGAGGATTTTCTTCGTGAAGAGGCCTTGGCAAAAGATCATGTTCGGGAAATATATCAAGCAAGAAAGCTTGGAGGAGTGGATTGTTGTGGGGGTCCCTTCGGCTAGTAGACATTCAAAAATCTGGAGTAGTCTCCAACTAGCCATCCCCTGGCTTTGCAGCAATTTGAGTTGGAGGGTGGGTAATGGACTCTGCATAAA
The DNA here is from genome assembly GCA_031772625.1 of Pinus tabuliformis. NCBI lineage: Eukaryota > Viridiplantae > Streptophyta > Pinopsida > Pinales > Pinaceae > Pinus > Pinus tabuliformis. The sequence goes on along the minus strand of CM062809.1, from coordinate 456,689,913 downwards.
AGCGGGACTAGATGCCATCAAAGGCCTCAACGACTGCCACCTTCTCCCTTTCACAATCATTAATGACCTTAACACAAAGGGGCTAGACACTCTTGCTAAAATTTGGGAGTGGTCGTGGCTGCGTGTGGATGCCCATTCTTGGCCTCATGCCTGGCAGATTGGACTTTCGGAGGAATTGGTGGCTGAATGGGAAAGGTATCATAGCATGCTCTGCATGGCTAGCATAAACATATCACAACGGGATGATGTTCTGGTGTGGGGCGGACACCACGAGAATGACTAGATTTCAGTCAAGGAAGCATATGAACATATTACCTCCACTACCCAAATATTGCCCTTCTCTGACATTACCTCTATGTTCTGGAAGTGGGATGCCCCCTTGAAGATAAAGTGCTTCTCGTGGCTTGCCATTCACAACCGCATACTCACTTGGGACAATCTTCTTAGAAGAGGCTTCATTGGTCCTGGATGGTGCTGCATGTGTAGACAATTCTCCGAGGACTACCTCCACCTGTTTATTCACTGCCCCTTTGCTGTTGAGATTTGGGCTGGGGTTGCCACAATTTTGGGTGTCCCACAGATCAACGATGTGCCCTCTATTCTCAAATGTTTCTGATTATGGAACTTCAGAGAAAAATCTCATAGAACTCTTCCCCTCTATGTACTTTGGGGGATTTGGCGCACTAGGAATGCTTTGACTTTTTATGGCATTCGGCCAACGACATTGACCGCTGCCATGGACATTGCTTCTCATTTCACGAAAATTGGTCCTTGGACTCTGAAGCACTATCTACGGACTGTCTCATATGTTGATTTGATTGGAATCTACCCTATCTGCTTCTTTGATGGTGCCTCCTCTGAAGGGACTTGTGGATGCAGCATCTCGCTTCATTTAGACCTCATTGTTTGATATCATTTCTCATGGCATGGTGGTTGGGGGGACAATTGCAGAGCTGAGTTGATTGTGTTGTGGGGGGCTCTCAAGTGCTCTTCATGGCTGGGCATTGATAATATTCTTATATCCAGGGACTCCCTAGTCTTAATCAACTGGATTCAGGGTCATTGTTCTCTTGAGGTTCCTGCTCTTTGCAACTAGATTGAGTCGATTCAGAACATCCTCCCCTCATTCTCTGATGTCTCCTTCCACCATGTTTTTCGGGAGTAAAATAGGGAAGCTAATGCGCTCTCCACAGCTAGCCCCTGCCTCTGCCTTGGCTACATGTTCTTTGAAAAAAATATTAGCTGACTGGGGTTGTGGTCTAGGTTTCTTTGAATTTTAACTTCCATCTCTGTTGCGGGTTTTCGGTCACTATTTTTTTGTTGAATCCTGTTTGGGTGGGGATCCCTGCAACTCCCCTATTTTTTTGTTCTGTTTTCTTGTTCCTCATATCCATCTGCTCTGTCATGAGTCCAATGTGTTTGCTTTTCGGATGATCATGATCTGATAGAGAACTATGATTATGTAACTTCCTCTATATAATTGAATAAAGCCTACTTTTTTATTCTGAAAAAAAAAAAGAGGCCTTTGCGTAGTCGATCGAAAAAAGAACAATCGATATCTATTCTCATTTTCATGCTTCAGGTCTACCACACATTTATATATTAAGGCCCTATGTTACACTACTTCTCGTCACATTTGCAAAAAAAAAGATCCTAGTTCGAGTCTCTCAGCGTGCTCCAAAGTAATTTTGTGGGTCATTTGAGGGTGAAAAAACCATGGTGAAGGCTTAACCCACCATAAGTGAGGAGTACAAGGATATCATTGGCAAATGCAGGAGGAAGCTCCAAGCTCTTATCACAGAGAAGGATTGTGCACCAATTATGGTTCGAATCATGTAAGTAAATTATCTCATTGTCAATGATATATATTATCAATGATTTTAGATTATTTCGTCTCTACGGTGAATTTTTTTTCTATTTGCAATGTTAAATTTTGGTTTTGAATCTTTTTTACAGTGATGTCGACCCTCCACCACCACCAAGGATCTAGTTTTCGAAGATGGATATCAGTCGATCCACAATACGTCAACCTTTATCCTATTCCATCCAAAAGGGCCCTTTGGTCTTGAACTTGATATCATAAGTCCTAACATTGTACCATCTAATTATTGAGACCATTCAACACAATAATCATTCTTTTCTAAAGGTCAAAAAGGGCTCTTAAGATATGACTAGAGGGTATTGGAATTCTAGGGCTTCAAAAGGGCTTTGAATGATGTTTGAGCACTTCTCATTTTCAAAGGAACACCAAAACAAATGGAACTCTTATCAAAATTTGAACAAATGGAAGATATATATCTTAGTGTATATAATTTTGGAAATTAGAGACATTATTTATGTATCCAATAAATATTTAGATAAAGACATTATGTATCTTCTCAAACAAAATTCAAATTTTTATAATCATTATGTTTGAAATTTACAATTAAAAAAAAATTCTATACAAGTATCCATTATGCCTCTTAAGAAATTAATCAATATTAAAATAAAATTAATAAATAATGAAATAAAATCCATGTGGTGGCAATGTCATTGCTTTTGTATTTCATGCAATATTTCTTGCCTTCTTCCCTATACAAAATATAATTTTTGGTGTTGTATAGGGTCATGTATACATGATATACAAACATTTAAAACCCGATCTAGCTTGATGCTTCATAAAACATTTCATTTGTGATTAGCTTCATAAAGTGTTTCATTTGTAATTGCAACATGATCCAAGTGGATCCATGATGGCCCAAAAATCAAATTACTTGGATTATAGTGAAACTAGGAACATATTTAATAGCTTGTCATTCTAAATCCAATGGTGCAAATAATGCTACAATCCGACTCCATATGAGAGAGTTATGCTCAACCAAAGTTTTGGTCAAAACAAGCAAAAAATCAATATTCGAAGTTGATGTAGCAGTTACAATTAGTGTTGATTGGGCGCCATGATGGAAGGTGGATTGGTGACATAAGTGGTATTTAACTGGGGATTTTTGGACCAATGGTAGCATGCCACATGGCCCAAGCACATGGTGCCATGTGGCACCTCAAATTAGGCCAAGTGGCCTTGGAATATGTGTGCACCCTCCATTTCATTTTGGCAAACTAGTCATCTAGGTCAATATTATGGTTTGGTTGGTATACTAATATACCATATATAAAAAAGTTGGTTGGGTTGGTATATTTAATATACCATATATATATCAAAGGCTCAAAATTTGTTTTAAATTAAAATTTTTGTTACAACTAACCACCATATTGGAAGCCGCGAGATTTGACCCTCGGAAACCCACATACAAACATTTTAATAAACAATTTCCAACCAAATATGACAAAAAATTTGTTGATAAATATTATTATATAAACTCCTCATTTCATCCATGCGAGGAGAGGGATGAGAGCGAGAGAAGGAGTAACCGTGGCAATTCAGAAATGTGTGCGCATGATGAAACTAGGACAGGGGTGGAACCTTGTCGGTGCAGATTTCGAGGCAAGTATATTCTAGAGGAATCTTCCGTAAAATATTCTCTGCAATATTCTTATGTACAATCTGTGAGGAATCTGAAAGATCCCTTGAGGGGCCAAAATTAATAGTGTCAAAATGAGGTGAAGTTTACACTCATTTTAAGTAGAATTTCATAAGAATCACAATGGTGCAGTATGTTTTTGCACATGAGGAGTAAATTTCATAGGACATGGCAGAATCTGACCTTCTTCATTAATTGTTGCGCTCAAAATTTGAGAAAAAAATGTGTCTTTCATAAGTAGGTCACGTTTACAGTCAAAAGTCTTAGGAGAACAAGACAAACGTGTTGGTGCTATGATTTCTCTCATTTGAGTAGTTTAATTTCAAGTCACTACTTGGAATTGAGGTATAATGATGTATTTTTCCATGTAATTTCCTTTCCTTTTTATGAGATGAATAAAGCGACCTCCCCACTATTGAAGCAGGGCCCAAAGACATAGTGCACACTGGATGAACTCTGTTATCAAACTTTTGTGTGCATTATATTTATGATTTCCTTTATGTTGCTTCTTTAAGTATTTGCACATATGGATTTTAAATTCTCTTTCATGCAGATCTGTTAACGTCACCCGAAGAAGAGATCTTAGATAATGTCGGTATTATATAGATTTTGGATTAAATTTGGTATCATAGCGATCATCTTATTGATGTGAATTGTGAGTGTGAATGATAAGCAGGGCCAAGCTCCAAAATGGCGAAGGTAAACTTAAATCCTTTGATCTAGATATTGGACATGCAACATGAAGAAAGAAAATGGAGAATGACAAAGCCTTCTATCAATATTTCTATAGGATGGCAGGCATAGTGGATAAATTGTTTCTACGTTATGTGAAGAAATTGACAAAGAAGGAAAAGAAGAAAGAGAGAGTAGAAGACAATGCTTTGGAAAATGAAGAAGAACCTCCATATCCATATCCAAGTGAATGTTCTTCTTCTTCATCTTATTGACATCATTCAAATGAGGAGATCAACTAGAGAATTCAAGTAGAAAATGTTGAGTTGAGGATATTGTTATAAGAAGAAAAACATCAGAAGCAGAGATTACAACATCAACTACAAGCCACAGAAGAGGAATTGGAAAATTTAAAGTGCAACAAAGGCTTAGAGAAGCCATCAACACCTACTCTAGGATTGGTAACCGAGGTAAACAATGTCAGTGATTCTTCAGTTTCACGTTCTCATTATGATGATGATTTTGGTCATTTGAAACTACACTCAAAAGCCATAGAAGCAAGTGATTTTGAATCAATGGAGGATGGGGCTACATCACACCATTCCAAAAATCGTGATTGTAGGTCATCTCAAAAGGGAGGTGAACATTTCAAAGTTTTAGTGTTGGTATCTTCATCCCTCTGCCAGAGATCAAATCCTCTTGTTGCATTGCATATTAGGTGTCTCGCTCAGTCAGCTGCATTCCATTAGGAGCATGGATCATCTGACGGTAGTGGCTTGTTCTACATTTTCCCTCATGTCTTTTGCCTGCTGACCCATTCCCATTCATCAAGATCATCTGTAGTCACTTTTTGTCTTTAAAATTGCAAGAGTCATTTCTAGGGTTTCACTTTCATTAGGTCTAGGGTTTCATCAACAAGGTTTTCAAAATATCCAATAACAGTCAGCAGGCACATGAGGAGGTTCCAGTACCAATAAATTTCGCTCAGAAATGTATTTTTCCTCAAAACAAAAACAGAGTATTTTAGGTTTTTGTTGTATAATTTCATGTATTTTCAGTTCTCTTGTATGTCAATCACTTCAGTGGCAACCCTGGTCACCTTGCCAAGCTTCAGTCGCTCCATCCCCTGGAAGGCAAACAAAAAATCAAGTCATTCAATTCATCAAAGGCACAACTAAAGTAAACTGCTCAAAAAACAGAGTTGAAAAAGTAAAGTTACATTGCAAACATTATAAAAGTGGCTTTTATGAATCAAAAATTAAAAAGCTCTTGTATATAAATCATTTTTCTCAATTCAAAAGCTCATTTTCATTCAAAGAATAAAGATTGGGCAAAGTGAAGGACGTGTTGAGCAAAAGAAGCAAACTTGGAGAAAAACTGTGCAAATTTGGAGACGCGGCGCAGCACATACAAGTGGCGGGACGCACTGGGTTGCCTCCTTCAATGTTAAATTTGTACTGGCACGGTGCACACAGGAGGCGTGGCGCGTTGGGTTGAGGCGCGGTGCATAGAGATGCCAAGCCCGATTTCCTCAAAAACTCCCTCAAATTGCCAAAATCACTCAAATCTTCTAGTGTGCAAGTAAGTCAAGCCCTTTTCCTTCCTAGTGAAGGAGTTTTTCTTAAAAAATTTATGTTGGTTGTGTGAAAAAATCAAACCCTATTTCCTTGCCATTTCTCCAAAACCATTGCCTAGGGTTTGCATTTGTCATTTTGCTGCCAAGTTCATTCTACCACTCCCTCACTTTTTCACTCCTCCATTTATTTTCCCAGCTTATCCACCCATTCCCTAACTCCCATATTCCTAAAAAATCATTCATCCCTATCCCCAATTCCCATTTTCCCAACTCCTAACTACAAAATCCCCAAACCCTAATTGTTGTCCCTAAAGTTTTCATATTGTTCCCTAATCCCCTATTTCCCAAAAACAAACTTGTCATAATAGTTCCAAAACCCCTCATACCCTCTCCCTCCGCAATCCCTCATACATTCTTACCCTTGGTGGCAGAAAACTAAAAACACCATAAATCTCTTCATACTCATCAAAGAAAACTCATACACTAGTAAGCATGGAATCTGATCCTTCATATGACCGAGATGAAGAGACGCACAGTGACTCTCCTACAGAAATACATGCATCAAGGGGACCTCACAAGGGTGGCAAACATATACGAGAGGAGCCTACTACACTTGCCGAGCTGCAGGCCTGCCCTCTCGCTATCACATGCTTCCAACACCAATTCTGTTATGAGTTCTGTGAGATGGTTGCTAGAGTCCAGTATCATCATGAGTTAGCCCGGTTGTTTGTTCTTCATCTACATAATGGCCAAGCCACTCTAGCTGGTGTAACATTCACTTTAACACCAGAATCTATTTCTCTAGCAACCGGCATTCCTAATATTGGAGAGCAATGGAATAAAAGGCAGCAAATTGACAGGGAACATTATGAACCATACATCAAGCCCGGTTATTTGAGACAACTTAGTAGAGTTTTTCCCTTTCGGTACCTGAAAGATTCATATGCTCCTTTGATGAAACTGATAATGAAATATTTCAGCTGTGAGGGCCGGTTTTCTCGCCTATATTCCTATCATATCAGATTGTTGATGCACTTCACTAGGGTGAGAATGATGAATCTCCCCTACTTCATGTGCCGAAATATTGAGAAGATGACTACTCTAGTACAAAAAAAAGACTCCTCAGTAGAAGTTCAACAGTATATATCATTTTGCTCTCATTAAAATTGTGGTCACGCATCAGCTTGATTTACAGGGCATCTCATGGGAGGATTTCATTTCTCATGAGTTCTTCACAGCTCCTCAGGTACCTCCATAGACTTTTCATGAGACAGGCGGACCTTCACATCAACAGGAGGGTCATGAGACACAAACCGCTAGTGTGTCAGTGTTTGTCACCTATCAAAAGGGCACTAGACGGTTGTTCGTAGTAGCAAAGCGACTATTATCTCCACCCGGGGTGGAAGGGGTCTTGTTTCCTTCATCAGCATAGTAGGTTCAGGACAAGGGCAAGAGGCCATTACATGATGAGGGGCCTTCAGGTAAGCAGGAGACCGATTTCATTCTCATTCAGGATGATGACACGGATTTAGGCCCACAAAGTTCTCAGTTTAGAATTTGTTGGAACAACTCCTAAACTCATGAGCTCGACCCCTAGAGGCTAGGATGAGTTTTTTTTTGCCTATATCTTATGTTTTTTCAGTCATTAGCATGGTTGGACTTTTGAGAAAGCTTGGAGTTTTATTGTATACTCATCTCAACATTTTTGGCTAAGGATTAGACCAAGGTTTGCAACACTTTATGGGATTTATGTGGCATCTTGCTTTGGTATTGTGTTTCCTTCTATAAATTGTAAGTTTATATGTGTTTAAGTATGTCATTATCTCTCTTGCTTTCTTCTTAACTAAAATAAACAAGGATAAAGGTAGAATCCATTAAAATTGCAGTGCTCTACCTAGGGTTTGCTTAGTTATTGATGTTTTCAGCTGTTTGAAGAGGATCCCTGAGGTTTTCTTGCCCTCTTCAACTCCTCACCTGTCTAAATCTCTCCATTTCATTCAATTTTAAGTGCCAAATCAGTTTCCTACCTTGCCCCATAGAGATCTCTACAAAACTGAGCCTCATTCCCTAGACCCAGATCTGCCTTTCCATTTGAGCCAACAAAACATCTTTAAATTCAATCAAACTCTTTTGCACACATACCTAGCCTAAGATCAGTATTCATATCAGTCATCTCAAGCCCTCATTGATCATATTTTGCTGAGAGTGACAAGGAGAGAGCCCTCTCCCGACCTGGTAGGGCTAGCTACCAGGTTAAGCGTGGTTTGATGTTGTCCTAGATCCTACGTTGCTCAGCCTGAGGTAGATTTAGGCACTAACATAGTGGTGACTATACTGGGGAGAAATTGTTTGTCTGTTAGTGTTCATCGTTCTATAAACTACAGACGAAGCCTGAAGGTCAGCCAGGTAGCCTTCGAAACGCTTTTGCTTTGCATTAGCGCAAGTAGATAAACACTACTTCAATAAATCTCCGATCTAGTCTTATAAACGGAATGTCTAACCTGCAAATTGCCCCAGTACATCTGATAATTCTAAGCTTTTGGATGATAAGTTTAGAATTTGACAGGCTGAACAAGTTGGTAATGTCCATTTGATTTTTTGAAACTAATAACACACTGGCTTCCTGAAGACACATTAGAGAAAATCCGAATCCTGATCCACCTCCTGTGTATGAAAATCCCTATCTTATACTGAGAATCCTTTGCCAAGGAAGTTCTGTGATTCCTGTGTTCAAATCTCATTCATGTCCTATGGTTTTTTAGTATCTTGAAGATCTTGAGTTTGACGAACAGTTTGAGCTGTCACTGTTTGAGACCAAGTCCAAAAGTGTTGTTGGTTCTACTACCTTAAATCTTGAGTTTGTCAAAGATTTTGAAACCGAAAACACCAACAAATCAATTGATGATTATATCTTGAAACAACTCCAAACTTCAATTGTGGTTTCAAACATCGCTGAATTCTTAGAATCTGCATCTGCAACCCTTGGGGCCTCCGCAAGTGCATCCAGTTCAAAAATTCCTACCGAACCTCCTTTTATTCCCACCATTCTCGTGCAACCTTCTATCTCTGATAAAAAATCTGCAGTGGTGTCACCTCCGTCCACTCCTTCTACTCCTCAAACATCCAAAATTTCCTCACCACCATCCCCACCTCATACACCCCATACATCAGCTTCACCCACTCCCCCAACATCCCCAAGACTGATTGCAAATCCATCAAGAGCAATGGCTACTCGGTTTGCACCCCTTGTACTGCCTCAAAATTTGGATGATATGTCTGCCGATTATCAAAGAAAAATTCCATTGTTTGATGGCACTCCTCAAGGTATTACAGCTCAACAACATGTGGATAGGATGGCGGATTTCTTTGACCTTCATGAGATTGATGCAGGAAATGTGACAATGATACTATTTGTACAAACCTTTAGTGGTGAAGTGAGGAAGTGGTTCAGAGCCTTGCCGGCTGCAAGTATTACTACATTGAATAATATTCAGAGACAATTCTTGGATCGCTGGGAAGTGAAGAAAAATCCTCTTAACATCCTTTCCGAATATGAGAACATCAAGCAGAATGTTGGTGAGTCTGTTCAAGATTATTGTATTAGATTCAATTCAGTTTACAATGCAATTCCTGATCATATAAAGCCACCTATGGGGCCGGATTTGATTAAGTTTCTGGATGGTTTCGATCTTGATATGGCCTATCAATTAAGAGAAAGAGATCCTGCTACTTTGGAAGATATGCAGAAAATTGCAGTCAGCGTTGAAGCAAATCTGCTTGCCAAGAGAGCTAGAACAAAGGCCGAAAAGAAGGTAACAATAAAGGAAAAGGTTTCCACTTCAGATCAAGTGCTCCAGAAGATGGAGAAGATGTTTGACAAATTAACAATTGACAAGCCTGAAACACAAGTTAGAAATCCCAATTTTCACGGCTAGCAGCAACCACAATTTAGAATCAAGCAAAGAGAGCAGTGAGCACAAGACTAAGCAATGCAGCAGTAGGTGAAGACACCCTTACAACAGAATTTTGTACATGGTCTGGAATCATATGATGAGGAGAACGTAATTGGAGAAGAGAATCATTTCTTTACACTCGATGATATGCCAATTTTTATCACTGAAGATGAGGAGTATTCTGAGAGTTCAGTTGTACAAAGGGACGATAATTTTATCTTGGCAAATGAAACAGTTCTTGAGGAGGAGTCTGATGAATATCAAAGAGGATGCATGAATGCTTTGTCAGCCCAGCAATGAAAATACTCACTCAGAAGTAGAGATGTGCCCATAAATCCAATTTAGAAAAGGAAGGAGACAGCAGCGTCCAAGAATGATCCTCCTATTATGCAGAAAAAGGGAAAAGAGACAGTTGATCCTATCACCAACAAAATGCCATCAGCAAATGAAAGATCCAATCAGCGAAGTGGATCAAAGGAGAAAACTGAAAAGAAGGATGTTTCAGCGAAAGAGGTAGAGAAAATTTCAGTTTTTAACTTAGAAAATGAAATTGCCAAGTTAAAAGTATCTATTCCTTTGACTGAGTTGATGAAGAATAGCAGCTACAAAGGTCAGGTGTCTAAGATTTTGAATTTAGATCCATCATCTGATATGGTGAACGTGGAAGATGATAGACCTAAGTTGATTTTTGGTTCGGCATTGGAAGGTCAGTCTCAAGATAATGGTGTAGCTCCTTTTTACATCAGTCTCAGGGTGCATGACTATGTCTTACACAATGTTATGTTTGATTCCGGAGCTTCTCATAATCTCATGCCTAAGGCCATCATGGAGAAATTGGGATTGGATATCACTAGAAAGTATCATTACCTTTACTCTTTTGATTCTGGTAGAGTAAGGTGCATAGGTCTTATCAAAGATTTGGTGGTTAGTTTGGATCAGATTCTGACTAAAAATGTTTTGATGGATGTGGTCGTGGCGAATATACCTCCTAGATTTGGCATGCTTCTTTCCAGATCTTAGGTGCAAAGATCAAAGGGACAATGTAGCTTGATTTATCCTATGCTACCATTTCCGTGTTCGGTCAAATGAGAAAATTATACCGGGAGCAAAAGATGAAGTACATGATCACTAGCAAGGAGAAACCAGTAAATCATTCAATCAACTATGTACATACTGATTTAGAATCATTTGTTTTGTATTTAGATAGCTTTAATGATGTAAATAGCCAAGTAGTTGAAGTAGAAGACATTCCAGAGATCACTGAAAATTTCAGAGAGGTCTTAAAGCAAGAATGACAAAGACTTGATAGTACCGCTGAGCAATTAGCCTTTCGATAGCAGCAACATATTGATGGACAACAAATAGAGTTTCAACATTTGGAAGAGGACGAAACAGGCTTGTGGAGCATGGATTTTGATGGTGCAGTAGGAAGGGAAGGTGTTGGAATTGGCATTTGGATACGCAGCCCTATTTTCGCCCCAAACAAAGTGCCAAGCAATGTAAGGGTCTGTTCTTATAAACTAGCTTTTGACTGTTCAAATAATGAGGCTGAATATGAGGCTTTAATTGTTGGTTTGAAAATTCTTAGAAAGTTGAATGCTAAAAGGATTTCAGTGTATGGCGACTCCGAGTTAGTTATCAAGCAAGTGAAAGGGGAATATCAAGCTAAGCATCCTCGAATGCGGGCCTACCGCAATGCGGTATTAGATATATTGAGAGTATTTTCAGATTACACTTTGACATGTGTCCCTCGTGTTCAGAATGTCATTGCGGATTCACTTGCAACAACAGCAAGTAATCTGAAAATTCTGATGAATTCAAACAACAAGTTCGAGATTCACGTGAAACATCGCCTAGTTGTCCTCAACAATCAAAGGTATTGGAAAGTGTTTCAAGATGATGACGAGATCAATGAATTTCTGCAAAATGAAGGTAAATTCAAAGACACTTCTATTGATGTAGAGTGTGATGATGGTGAGGGGGATATAGAAGTCAATCAGATGGAAGTTTTGTAGCTGAAGGACAACGTCATTCCTAAAAGTCTATAACCTTTAGAGGAGCTGTTCGATTAGGATGATGTGGCCCGAAAACCGAGCTTGCTGCCAACTGAGAAAGGAGTTGAGGATGTGAACATTGGATTAGCTAAAAATCCTAAAATGGTGAAATTATCAAAAGCGTTGCCTCCACAGGTAAAAGAAAATTATATCAGTTTACTGTCCTCTTTTACTGATGTATTTTCTTGGGATTATTCAGATTTGAAGGCATATGACACAAGCATAATTCAGCATATCATCCCGATCAAGCCAAATCAAAAGCCTTTTCGTTAGAAGCTAAGAAGAATAAATCCAAAGCTACTACCCTCAATTGAGAAGGAAGTGAATTGATTGTATAAAGCTGGTATCATCGTCCCTATAGGATTTTCAGATTGGATTTCTAATTTGGTGCCCGTGCGCAAGAAAATAGGTGAGATTCGGTTATGTATTGATTTTAGAAATATAAATAAAGTATCTTTGAAAGATAACTATTCATTGCCCAAGATGGATCATATACTTTAGAGAGTAGTTGGGGCTTCCCGCATGTCGCTACTTGATGGGTATTCCGGGTATAACCAAATTCTAGTCCATGAGGATGATAGAGACAAAACAACATTCACCACTCTGTGGGGAACTTTTCACTATGCAAAGATGCCTTTCGGATTGAAAAATGCTGGTGCAACCTTTCAGTGGGCGATGGATATCGCATTTGCTAATGAAAAAGATGTTTTTCTAGTTGTTTATCTTGATGATTTGACAGTTTTCTCTAATTCATATGAAGAGCACCTTTATCATTTGAAGATTGTATTTCAGCGGTGTAGAAAGTATGGTATATCTCTCAATCCAAAGAAGAGTCTATTTGCCATGGATGAAGGCAAGCTTCTCAGTCATATCATATCAAAGGAGGGCATCCGTATTGATATAGCTCGGGTGGAAGCCATTCAAAAGATTGATTTTCCATGAAGTAAGAAAGAAATCCAATCATTCAATGGTAAGATGAATTTCTTACGTCGCTTTGTGCCCAATCTTGCAGAACATTTAAGGGAAATCACAAACATGCTCAAAAAAGATAGTGTAGTGAGATGGATTGAGGAAGAAATTAAGTCTTTCAATTTGGTGAAATTGGCTCTTTCTTCAGCTCTGGTTTTGATCAGCCCAGACTATACTCAGGATTCTATTTTGTTTTCATTTTCTTGGGATCATACTATGGTAGTGGTTTTGATGCAGAAACGAGACCAGCTTGAGAAACCAATTGCATTTTTTAGCAAAACCATAAGAGATGCAGCATTAAAGTACAATATTATTGAAAAACATACTCTTGCTTTGGTAAAAGCATTGAAAGATTTTTGGGTTTATATTCTTCATTCTCATATCCTTGCTTATGTCCCTAACACTGCTGTTAAAGATGTCTTAGTGCAAACAGATCCAGAGGGAAGAAGAGGCAAATGGACTGCTACCTTGTTGGAATATAACGTGGAGATTAAACCAACAAAGCTCATCAAAGGACAGCGACTGACCAAACTAATGGCTGAGTCAAATTTGCACGCCTTGGACATTAATCTCATTGTTGCTATGTTCGAGGAAGATGAAGAGAATTCGCCCGCTTAGGTATCAGAAATGTTTCTTCTTTCTCCTTGGCATTCGGACATTGTTTATGTACTCCAAAATCTGTCATCACCACCTAGAATGGCTAAGAACAGAAGTAGGACACTGAAATTAAAGGCTGCCGAGTTTTGTATGATGAATAATGCACTCTATTGGAAAGATCCCGGTGGTGTCTTGCTCAATTGTTTGGTTGAAGAAGAGTAAAAACAGGTTATGGAAGACTTTCACAAGGGAGATTGCGGAGGCCATCTTTTTTGGAAGACAACAACCACTAAAATCTTGAGAGCGGGATATTATTGGGCAACTCTTTTTGTTGATGTGTACAAAACAATAGCAAGCTACCACGAATGTCAGATTTTTCAAGGTAGGAGGAAATTGCAGCCTTTACCACTCAAGCCCATTGAAGTAAGTGCTCCATTTCAATAGTGGGGTTTGGATTTCATTGGCGAGATCCATCCTTATTCTTCAGCGCAGCACAAATGGATCCTCACAGCGACAGATTATTTCACCAAATGGATTGAGGTGATTCCCACAAGGCAGGCCACTGATTCGGTAATTATTTCATTTCTTGAAAACAACATTTTGTCTCGTTTTCGCTGTCCAAATAAGCTGATCACTGACAATGCAACAACCTTTAAATCTAAAAAAATGATTGACTTTTGTCATAAATATCAAATCACTTTGGGGCATTCGACTGCCTATTACCCACAAGGCAATGGATTGGCGGAATCCTCAAATAAATATTTGGTCAACATTATCAAAAAGCTACTAGAAACTCAAAAAAGAAAAGTTGGCACAAAAAGCTGGTCAATGCACTTTGGGCAGACAAAGTAAGTCAAAAGAAATCTATAGGCATGTCGCCTTTTGAGCTCGTGTATGGTGTGGACACAATCTTCCCAACCTCTCTTGATGTCCTGGTGGTTAAACTTTTGCAGGAATCTGACAGCGAAAACGATCATTTGCAACGAAGAATCAATCAAATGATCCATTTACAGTAGACTAGAGAGGAGTTTTTTCAGAACACTTTCAAGCTGCAAGAGAGAATCAAGAAGATATATGATCGAAAGGCAAAGGCAGACAAGTTTCAAATAGAAGATGTAGTGCTGAAATGGGATCCAAGAAATGAAGATAAAGGTAAACATGGCAAGTTTGAAAATCTTTGGAAGGGACCTTACAGGATTGCTGCATATTGGGGCCAAAATGCTTTCCTTTTGCAAGAAATGAATGGCGAAGACTATCCTGGTGGGCCAGTCAATGGCCGGCTACTCAAATGGTACTATTTTTGAAATGTTTTCTACTGTCATATGTATCATTGTACATACCAGTTTGTTTAAATTATATTGCAAGTGTGTACTGTTTTCATTCTTTCAGTTTGGGGCCCGAGGTGAAGGCTATAAAACTATGGTTTGATTTCAGTGTTGGTTTGGTTTGTTTGAGTCAGGTCTTTTAGTCAATTTCAATCTTGAAATTGAGTCACATTTCAGTCCTGAAATTGAGTCAAGAGTTTGGTTTTGGTTTGTCGAAGTTATTGACTCCATAGCCCAATGGACAAAGGCACTTTCTGCTTTCCCAGAGATCTGTAGTTCTTGCCACCTCCAATGAGCTACCATCCCCATTGGAGCCAATGTTAGTGTTGGTATCTTCATCCCTCCGTCAGAGATCAAATCCTCTTGTTGCATTGCATATTAGGTGTCTCGCTCAATCAGCTGCATTCCATTAGGAGCATGGATCATCTGATGGTAGTGGCTTGTTCTACATTTTCCCTCATGTCCTCTGCCTGCTGACCCATTCCCATTCATCAAGATCATCTGTAGTCACTTTTTGTCTTTAAAATTGCAAGAGTCATTTCTAGGGTTTCACTTTCATTAGGTTTAGGGTTTCATCAACAAGGTTTTCAAAATATCCAATAATAGTCAGCAGGCGCATGAGGAGGTTCCAGTAACAATAAATTTTGCTCAGAAATGTATTTTTCCTCAAAACAAAAACAGAGTATTTTAGGTTTTTGTTGTATAATTTCATGTATTTTCAGTTCTCTTGTATGTCGATCACTTCAGTGGCAACCCTGGTCACCTTGCCAAGCTTCAGTCGTTCCATCCCCTGCAAGGCAAACAAAAAATAAAGTCATTCAATTCATCAAAGCCACAACTAAAGTAAACTGCTCAAAAAACAGAGTTGAAAATGTAAAGTTACATTGCAAAAATTATAAAAGTGGGTTTTATGAATCAAAAATTAAAAATCTCTTATATATAAATCATTTTTCTCAATTCAAAAGCTCATTTTCATTCAAAGAACAAAGATTGGGCAAAGTGAAGGACGTGTTGAGCAAAAGAAGCAAGCTTGGAGAAAAATTGTGCAAATTTGGAGGCGCGGCGCACTGGGTGAGAGGTGCGGCGCATACAAGTGGCGCGGCGCACTGGGTCGCCTCCTTTAGTGTTAAATTTGTACTGGCGTGGCGCACACAGGAGGCATGGCACATAGAGCTGCCAAGCCCGATTTCCTCAAAAACTCCCTCAAATTGCCAAAATCACTCAAATCTTCTAGTGTGCAAGTAAGTCAAGCCCTTTTCCTTGCTAGTGAAGGAGTTTTTCTTAAAAAATTTATGTTGGTTGTGTGAAAAACTCAAACCCTATTTCCTTGCCATTTCTCCAAAACCGTTTCCTAGGGTTTGCATTTGTCATTTTGCTGCCAAGTTCATTCTACGACTCCCTCACTTTTTCACTCCTCCATTTATTTTCCTAGCTTATCCACCCATTCCCTAACTCCCATATTCCTAAAAAATCATTCATCCCTATCCCCAATTCCCATTTTCCCAACTCCTAACTACAAAATCCCCAAACCCTAATTGTTGTCCCTAAAGCTTCCATATTATTCCCTAATCCCCTATTTCCCAAAAACCAAACTTGTCATAATAGTCCCGAAACCCCTCATACCCTCTCCCTCCACAATCCCTCATACATTCTTACCCTTAGTGGCAGAAAACTAAAAACACCATAAATCTCTTCATACTCATCAAGAAAAATCATACACTAGCAAGCATGGAATTTGATCCTTCATATGACCGAGATGAAGAGATGCACAGTGACTCTCCTACAGAAATACATGCATCAAGGAGACCTCACAAGGGTGGCAAACATATACGAGAGGAGCCTACTACACTTGCCGAGCTACATGCCTGCCCTCTTGCTATCACATGCTTCCAACACCAATCCTGTTATGAGTTATGTGAGATGGTTGCTAGAGTCCAGTATCATCATGAGTTAGCCCGGTTGTTTGTGCTTCATCTACATAATGGCCAAGCCACTCTAGCTGGTGTAACATTCACTTTAACACCGGAATCTATTTCTCTAGCAACCAGCATTCCTAATATTGGAGAGCAATGGAATAAAAGGCAGCAAATTGACAGGGAGCATTATGAACCATACATCAAACCCGGTTATTTGAGACAACTCAGATGAGTTTTTCCCTTTCAGTACCTGAAAGATTCATATGCTCCTTTGATGAAACTGATAATGAAATATTTCAGCTGTGAGGGCTGGTTTTCTCGCCTATATTCCTATCATATCAGATTGTTGATGCACTTTACGAGGGTGAGAATGATGAATCTCCCCAACCTCATGTGCCGAAATATTGAGAAGATGACTACTCTAGCACAACAAAAGACTCCTCAGCAGAGGTTCAACAGTATATATCATTTTGATCTCATTAAAATTGTGGTCATGCATCAGCTTGGTTTACAGGGCATCTCATGGGAGGATTTCATTTCTCATGAGTTCTTCAAAGCTCCTCAAGTACCTCCAGAGACTTTTCATGAGACAGGCAGACCTTCACATCAGGAGGAGGGTCATGAGACACAAACTGCTAGTGTGTTGGTGTTTGTCACCTATCAGAAGGGCATTAGACGGTTGTTCGTAACAACAAAGCGAGTATTATCTCCACCTGGGGTGGAAGGGGTCTTGCTTCCTTCATTAGCACAGCAGGTTCAGAACAAGGGCAAGAGGCCATTACATGATGAGGGGCCTTTAGGTAAGCAGGAGACCGATTTCATTCTCATTCAGGATGATGACACGAATTTAGGCCCACAAAGCTCAAAGCTCAAGGAGGTCATCCAAGAGCAACAGGCGGACATCAATGCTTTGTCCCTCAACTTAGAAAGAGCTAAGTGGATAATAAAGTACCTGGAGCAAAGAAACAAGCAGCTAGAGGATCAGCAAATGATTATGGAGCTTAAAAACATACGAGAAAACCAGCAAGCTGCCAAAAGGAGGAAGGTGAAGCTCACATGACTTGAGCAAGAAATCAATGTTGATCGTGAGTCTTGGCTTGAGAAAGCTAATATCCACTTGTAAAAGTTATTAGAGAAGGCCAACAGGGAGAAAACAATGTTGAGGCATATGGCCTATCATTACATGGCGAGAAATAAAAGTTATGAGGCAAGAATCAGAAGCTTGAAAGCAAAGTTGAAAAGGGCATCGAGGAGGAAAAAGGAGCAAGATAGACTTCAGATATTGGCTGAGGCTTCCTTGGCCCAACACAACACTTGATGGAGAACACTTAGCCCAAATTTCAAAAAATTTGGGATACTTTTTGCATTTTTAAAATTTTTGGGCCAAAACACATAATTTTCTGGCCTATGCGCCACGCCACCTGGCGCTCGATTTTGATGGAGGCCTCCAAATGATGAAAAATCAGCATTTTTGGATTTGTATTGGAAAAATATGCATGCCTACCAATGACCAAGAAATTTTGACAGGTTTTGAGTCCCCAAAAAGGTCAAAAACACCCAAAAAATGACCTTATTGCCCCTATTTTGACACACAGGAAGCAGTTTTGGAAGAACCCAATTTTGGAGGCGGAAATGGAGGCCAAATTCAAAAATTCCATTTGTTCTGGAAAGTAGACAGGCAGAAATTTCCAACAAGCAGACATTGGGAAGGCCTCCAAAAGTGGCTGCAAACAGGTGCTACGCATAGGGTAATCAGCGCGGCGCATTGGGTAAATTTTGCTCAGTTTGACCAAGAATACTCTGTTTTTCACCTAGTTTCTTGACAGTTTGACTTTTCTCCTTCTTAATGTCAAACTTATGATGTAATTTAATGTAATTTTATGGATCTTGATGTAATTATGTTGAATTTTTACTCATAGAGGTAGATTCATCCATGAAAAGGTAGTTTGCAACTGAATGAATCAGTTCCCTAATTTTTAGAGGCATGTTGTTCCACTGCCTACCTTTTAGTTCTCAGTTTAGAATTTGTTGGAACAGCTCCTAAACTCATGAGCTCGACCCCTAGAGGCTAGGATGAGTTTTTGTTTGCCTATATCTTATGTTTTTCAGTCATTAGCATGGTTGGACTTTTGAGAAAGCTTGGAGCTTCATTGTATACTCATCTCAGCAGTTTTGGCTAAGGAATAGACCAGGGTTTGCAGCACTTTATGGGATTCATGTGGAATCTTGCTTTGGTATTGTGTTTCCTTCTGTAAATTGTAAGTTTATATGTGTTTAAGTATGCCATTATCTCTCTTACTTTCTTCTTAACTAAAACAAACAAGGATAAATGTAGAATCCATTGAAATTGCAGTGCTCTACCTAGGGTTTGCTTAGTTATTGATGTTTTGAGCTGTTTGAAGAGGATCCATGAGGTTTTCTTGCCCTCTTCAACTCCTCACCTGTCTAAATCTCTCCATTTCATTCAATTTGAAGTGCCAAATCAGTTGCCTACCTTGCCCCATAGAGATCTCTGCAAAACTGAGCCTCATTCCCCAGACCCAGATCTGCCTTTCCATTTGAGCCAACAAAACATCTTTAAATTCAATCAAACTCTTTTGCACACATACCTAGCCTAAGGTCAGTATTCATATCAGTCATCTCAAGCCCTCATTGATCATATTTTGCTGAAAGTGACAAGGAGAGAGCCCTCTCCCAACCTGGTAGGTCTAGCTACCAGGTTAAGCATGGTTTGATCCTACCTTTCTCAGCCTGAGGTAGATTTAGGCACTAACACAAAGGAAGAGATAAGGAAAGTTCCCGTCACTAGACTTGCACTAGAGACAGTTATTCTAGGAAGGTTATGTCAACCTGGAAGGGAGTCACAACATAAGGACCCCTCTCCACATCAAGGGAGAAAGAAGGTCAGGAAGGTCTAGAGGAAGAAGAACCATGCAACCATTGCCACAAGGGTGGGCATTGGAGAGCCACATGTTGAAAGCTCCATCCAGAGCTATGCGCAAAGAAGAACAAGGAGCACATGAAAGAATTTGTGAAGGAACCAACTCATGAAGAACTTCAACAAGGAAACCAACTACGGGAAGAAATCTCATTAACCTCATTAGGTAAGAAATTAGTATTTTTTCTAAGTAGTTTGGCACGACCACCATTGTACATTACATGTTGCGAAAATTATTATAAAAGTGATGAATGTATAACATCACTTGTATATGCAACATAGTGATGTTTTTGCCTTTAGTTGGATAGCACAGAGTATGGTTTCTATTGTGGAACTTGACCATGAGTGTGTTATAAACTCTTGGCAAGTATGATCTTCCAAGGTAGACATGTATTGGAAACTACAAATTTGGATATGGATATAGGTGTCAGTTTCATCAGTCCTAGTTCTGAAGTACAAATGTGAAGGAGAAAAATGGTGGCCTATTACAGACATTTGTTATGTAGATCAAGCTGCAATATTTTTTATACTTTTGGAGGACCAAAAGTCCTTCAGTGGGGAAGAATGATCTAGGTGATCCATGAAGGCCCAAAAATAAAATTCCTTTCATTTTAGTGAAACTAGGATTAGATCGAAGATCTCATAATTTTTAATCCAACGGTTCAAACTACCCCTCAATTTGACTATGTATGAGAGAGATATGCTCAATACAAGTTTAAGTCAAAACAATAAAAAAGTCAATAGTTAAAGCGAATGTAGTAGGTACAATTGGTGTTGATTGGGCACCATGATGATAGTTTGACTAGGTGCACACATGGCAGGTTGACTGGGTAGTTTTGGACCAATGGAAACTTTCCATATGGCCCAATCCACATGGCACCTCAAAATAGGCCAAGTGGCCTTGGAATATATACAGAGCCTCCATTTCATTTTGGAAAAAATGTCACATGGGTCGAATATTATGGTTTGGTTGGTATATTAATATACCATATATAACCAAGTTATTTGGGTTGGTATATTTAATAAACCACACACATATATATATATATATATATATATATATATATATATATATATATATATATATATATATATATATATATATATATATATATCAAAGGCTCATACTTTGTTTTAAAATTAAAATTTTTGTTACAACGAACCACCATATCGGGAGCCACGATATTTGACCCCGAGAATCCCATATACAAACATTTTAATAAAACTCTGTCAACCAGCTATGCCAACAAATTCATTGGTAAATCTTCCCACATATTATTATATAAACTCCTCATTTCATCTGTGTTGTGAAAGGGTCGAGAGCAAGTAGAGGAGGAACCACGACAATTCAAAAACCCGTGTGTACGACGAAACTGGGACAATGGGAGAACTTTGTCGGCATGAATTTCAAGGTGAGGGTATTATAGCAGAATATTCCTTAGAATATTCTCTAGAATATTCCTATGTAGGATCTATGAGGAATCTAAAATGTTCCCTGAGGGATCAGATTTGACAGTGTCAGAATGAGGTCAAGTTTATACTCATTTTAAGTAAAATTTCATAAGGATCACAATGGTGTAGTCTATATTTCATCTGAGCAAAAACTTTTAAGTTTCATGGCAGAAACCCACCTTCATAATTAATTGCTGGCCCTGAAGTTTGAGAAAAAAATTCACCTTTCAGAAGTAGGTAATGTTTGAAGCCAAATGTTTTATGAGAACGAGACATACTAGTTGGTGCTATGATTATTGTCATTTGAGCAATCAAATTTGAAGTCACTCCTAGTAATGGAGGTATAATGTATTTTTCCATGTATATGTCTTTCTTTTTTATGAGATGAATGAAGCGACCTCCCCACTATTGAAGCAAGCCCCGAAGATGTAGTCCACATTAGACAAACTCTGTTATCTAATATTTGTGTGCATTATGTTTATGATCTCCTTTATGTTGCCTCTTCTTTGAGTATTTTCACATATAGATTTTACATGTTTTTTCATGCAATTTTGCTAACATCAACCGAAGAAAATATATTGGATAATTTTGGTATTAGAGAGATTTTAGATCACAACCTGTTCTACCTAAAAATGATATACACATTATATGAGAAAATTTGTGCTCTCAAGTCATTTTAATTCTCCTCAAAACCATAGACTCATGGTGCAAAGGACTCTAAATGGCACTAAACAATCTAATTGAATAATGTCAATGAGATGCTTCAAACTCCAGAGGAAAAAAATAATGTTTGTAAATGATCGATTGATATTGGGAGAAAGAAAAAAAATTAATTATAAATGATGTTTGAGGTAAACATCACATAAAGGAAGAAGCCTCTCTAAAACATGACTAAATGCATATTTCACCATAATATTCAAACATATGTAAATGAAATATAACCTCCCTTTGACCTTAGACCAAACCTAACAACAAAAGATTTAACATTGCCCAACTGCAATTTGGTTTTACCCAAAAATAAATAACAAATGTTTTTCCTATTAAATAGTTATAATAAATATAAATAAAACTTTACATATTAAATAATTATAATAAATTCTATATGATAAATAAAAAGAACATTTTATATATTAAAAATTATAATAAATACTATAGTTATTTTTTCATATAAATGTGCATTAACCTAAATATATTATTGGATAATATAATAATGTATGTATAATATTTTTATCGTCAATAATAATAACAATAAATTATCATTAGTATTGGAAATGCTTTCGAGGCTACCCCAGATATCAGGGATTCCCTTTAGATGTAGTTATAAACATAGCATGGTTCCTATATGTGATAGGAAGTGACATAAAAAATTTGTAGTGTGAATGCTCAAACATTTGGAATATATCTGTACATATGACAACCATGAAAGGTCAACGTGGAATTCAAGATAAAAAAATTCTTCTAATGAAGAAGCTATTATTAGCCCTCCTCCCCATTTAGCGATATATAGCTTAAACTAAGACACCAATGCCCATTTCTTGGAAGAAGCTATTATTAGCCCTCCTCCCCATTTAGCGATATATAGCTTAAACTAAGACACCAATGCCCATTTCTTGGCCCGATGGGCCTCTTTCCATAGCAACTTTTAGAACTTGGACACAATATCCTTATATGTCTCCTTCGGAGCTAGTAAAACTAATAGTTGATACACCGAAATGGCTTGTAACACTACCCTCAAAAGAATGACTCGGATTGCTATGTTCAATGACCATAAAGTCTAGTTTTCAAGACTCCTAGATATTTTATTCCTAGATTGTTTCCAACATAAGGTCACGAGTGATTTCATGACAAGCGGGATGCCCATGCATTTCACAAGCAATGTACTTGCCTAGAAACCTAAGTTTTTGGCCAAGTTTCTCTAAACCATCTTGCTGGTATTGAAAAAACACATACTATACTTTTCACCATTAATCAAAGTTCATGAAGCATCCTAGAAATCTCAAAGGATAATGTCGAACATTCTCGTCTCCTACAACGTTGGTTCTCCAAACAATAAAATGTCATCAAAAGTTTGTTTATTCATAATGGGAAGATCATGACCCAATATGTAGATTCCTTTGAGGTGTCGTTGATTGATTGTCATCTTAATATATCTCCCCAAACCATCTGCAACTATTATGAATAAAAAAGGGCATAACGTATTTCCTTATTATAGGCCTTTAGAAGCTTGAAACATCTGAGTGGGTGACCCATTCAACAAGAAAAGAAAGGCATGAATATCAAGGATTTGATCCATTTAATCCATGGGGGAAATCCAAAAGTTGTAAGGACACTAAGAAAATATTTCTAGTTTGATCTTTAACTTGACAACAATTCTAGTTTTTTTTTCTCTTCCTGAACGAGTGGACTACTTCATGTGTTGTGACAATTCCACCCAAAATTTGGCGTCCCTCCACAAAACCTGTTTGCTTTGGGCTAATAATGTGTTTTAACAAGCACTTAATTATTTTCACAATGATCATTGAGATCATTTTATACACTACCTTAAACAAGGCTATGGGCCTAAAGCCACTGAGATCGCTCGAGTTTCTAGATTTAGGGATAAGGGTAAGAAAAGTAACATTCAACCTAGACCATACTTGTTGGAGGCAACTTGATTCCTCTATTAGGGCATGCACTTCTTCACCCATAAAGTGTCACCGTGCTTTGACAAAATCCATCGTAAATTCGTCTGGACATGATTCTTTTTTGGTGGGAATTTCTCTCACTACTTCCTCCACCTCTATGAATGAGATTTCCCTCATAAGAGTTGTTTTGTTCTAGATTAATCAATTTGGGAATTTGGTTGGTGTCCTTATTGATGGATTTTTCTCTATCCTGATCACCTTCTGATAGTAGTTACTGATAGAAATATACTATTTCTTCCTCCATTTACTCATGTTCCACCAACCTATTGTCTTCCCTTGAGCTAAACGAAAATGTTTGGTTATGGTGCTAGTGTTTAATCATGGCCTTATGAAAGAACTTAGTGTTTCTTTCACCCTCCCTCAACCATTAAATTTTTTACTTTTGTGTCTATATCAATTCCTCTTGTTTGTGTCATTTCTCGAAGTCATGGATTATCTTAGCCTCCTCCTCTGCCAAGGTTTTGGATCACCCTTCTCTTATAATTGTGAGTTGTATTTATTTAATGCATGCTTATAGTTTCTACTTATTAGCATGAATGTCCTTGAATTCAACCTGGTACCATCATTTTATTCTTAATTTCAATTCCTTCATCTTTAGTTGGAATGTTGGAATTTGATTTCTCCCTTGGTGATCTGAATTGGATCCTCAAACTCTCTAAGTTTTAATAACTGTTTCAAATTTTGCTAAAAGATTCAAGTCCTATAAAAGATCGAAGCTATCAGAAGGAATCCTCATAACAATTGCAGTTGTGGCCAGAGCGGAGCAACGAGGACCCTCGGTCGAGCATGCAGACCGTTGGCCCATGGTAAAGCGCAATGGCACAAAATTGGCAAAACTGAAGGCCAGATCAAGAAATGGAGGTGGATTTTGAAGGGCGTCCCCCTTAGTGAAGGAAAGCCCCAAAATGCTCGGACCCAAAAATGCTATAAAACTCAGAAAGCTAACTGTTTCAGTTCTGTGGCGCGGATTCCCCAAAACCGGCAGGATATCGGAAGGCTTCGAGGTGGTAAGTAGTTTTGACTGAGTCTCGCTCGATGCCACACATCGAGCGACATGCGTCCAGTAGAAGAGAGAGAAAATTGCTCGCATCAGACGGGTAAACGTCATGCGACTTGTCCGCCCGATATGAAGGACAACCATAGGATCTGGGGGGTCTAGATCGACGGTGGAGATACGTCCTAATGACTGACCGGATTTGACAAGTCAAAAAGCAAGATGACAGGGATTTGAAGTCCGATGTGGATGATGAGTTGGAAAATGATTCGTGTTCGCGGAAGATCTTGAAGTAAACAGAGTTAATGGCCATTCAAGTATGATTCAGGGAATCTGACACCCAGTTCGTTAGCAAATAGGTGGCCACCTCCCTGGGAGGCATTACCCAGTGATGATGATGCAGGGTAGAGGAATTCAAACGGACAGAGGAAAGGAAACCAGAAGGCCGGGAAGCTGAAATGAGAAGTCAAAGAGCAGACTGGCTTTAAAGCCATGAACTGACAGAGACAGAACAACAAGAGGCAGATAGCGAAGAGACGCAGAAAGCTAATAGCAGAGAACAGAGAGTAGAAGCCGAGCTGACCTGAAGGCAGCATCGAGCTAGACAAAGCCAGAGAGAGTCAGAGAGTCTGTGTACTCCATTGAAGGCTTGAGAGGTTCAAGCAAGCTCCTCGGTATAGGCCTGTCATACCACTGTGATTCTCAGAGGTTGACTTTCAGTAAGGAGAGTCTGTGCACTCCCTTCCTATTGACTTCATTCTGTTAGTGAGACTCGAATCGAGCTCACTGTTGTAAAAACTCTGCTTGAAAACATAATAGAGAGGCCACCACTGAAAGGCTGGACCAGGAGACGTAGCCCGGGAGCATTGGGTGAGCTCCTTATTAACTTGTTTTGTTTACATGTTTGACTGTTATGTTTTCTCCGTTGCCTCAGTGTCTATGTATTCTAGCAATCTTATCGATCCGTTGCATAAGTAACATAGGCACATCCATGCACATGAGTCTGTAATACCTTTCATTCTTTATCCTAGATACATTCCAAATCAAGTGGTATCAAAGCTTAGGTTTGCTAAGGTTAGACAAGCTTGTGATGGATTTTGTTGTTGAATGCTAAATAGATCAAAGCTTAAATTAGGAGAAGGAGAATTGGCTGAAACTAACCCGAAAATTGGAAGAGTCTATTCTAAGAGGAAAATTTCAGAAGAAAATCCCTTGGAATCAAACCCCTAGTTCATGGATAGTTTTATGACCATGAAATCCATGGTGGAGGAAATGTATAGGGACTATAAGAAACATAGAGATGAAGATGCATCAAGCTCCAAATAAGACAAAGGAGTCGAAGAATCTCTCCTCCATGACCACTCCAAAGGCAAAGGGAAAGAAGAAAAATTCTTCACGCCTCCTAATAGCCCTAAACATAAAAATAAGACATCTTTGATTAAATTAGATGTTAAATTTGATTTACCAATATATGATGGAGAGTTGAATGAAGAGAAGCTGGATAATTGGATCAGACAGACTGATGTTTATTGCAGAGTGCAGAGCATTGACTCAGACAAGAGTAAGATTCCGCTGGCCAGCCTATGCCTCGAAGGCACTGCCTTGGTATGGTGGGAAGGCAGGACACAAGCTGACATGAAGAAACATGGTAAGATTCTTTCTGTCTGGAGTGAATTTGTTTCTGCAATTAAAAATAAATTCTATGCACTAGCCTACATGCAACAAGCCATGATGAGCTGGCAAACTCTTCGATAACTAAAAGGGCAAAATGTACAAGGTTACACTCAAGAATATAGGAAAAGAGTTCTAATTCTATGAATTTATTTAGACTCACCTGAGACTCTGTTGAAGTACATAGGTGGTCTACACAGCTACATGAGGCACACTATCCTCATGTTTAATCCCGCTAGCATAGATGAAGTATCTGTTCAGGCTACGCATCTAGAAGCTAAAGGTAAGAATGGGAACCCATAAGTTGGGGGATCATCCCAACCCACTGCAAGCAAAAATAAGGAGAAAAGAAAATAGAAATGGAAAGAGAGGAAGACAAACACTATACAGAAGAGCAAGTCCTCATGCACTCATTGTAAGAAGTATGGGCATGATGATAAACACTGCTGGATTCTGCATCTGGAGCTGAAACCTAAGAAGTACGAGGGCAAGAAGAAGAAGACTGCTGTAGCTATTCAAAAGGATTTGGGGTCAGACTCAGGAGATGAAGCAACAATCGCAACCACAGGTATAAAAGGTAAAAATTCTGAAGCATCTACTAGTAATTCTACACAATCTACTGATAATGAAGAAAATGAGAGAAAAATATGTGAGCTTTTTCATATTCGAGTTATTTCCAATCATCAAAAGACTGATACTTTTGTTTGATAGTGGCTCACAAGTAAATTTAATTATTGAAGAAATTGTAAAGAAGTTGGGATTACTAACCACACCTCACAAGAAACCATATTCATTAGGTTGGCTATGTGATAAAGAAAAGCTACAAGTGACTAGACAATGTAAACTTAAGTTTTCTTTTGGGTCAGCATTTGTAGATGAGGTTGAGTTAGATATAATTCCTCTGGATATATGTGGAATTATTTTAGGAAGTCCTTACTTGTATGATAGAAAAGCTATTTTCTATAGAGCTGAGAACAAGTATCTACTCGTTAAAAATGGAATCGAATATATTGTAAGAGCTCATACGCTCAAGAATAATTATACTCTCATAAACTCGGGGCATATGAAATGAATTGTAAATTCATGCAAACAATTTTTACTGATGGTTGTAAAGGAAAAGAAACCTGATAAAACCAATGGATTTGAGGGTTGTGATGCTAAACAGCAAGCTGATTTAGAAAAAGTTGTTTCAGAATATGATGTATTGTTTCAAGAACCTAAAGGCCTGCCACCCAAAAAGGAAATAGTGCATGATATTAATTTGCAGCAAGATGCTCCATTTCCTAACATCAGAATGTACAGGTTGTCCGCTTTAGAGGATGCAGAAATCAAGAGGTAGGTACAGGAGTTGCTCGTGAAGGGGTTCACCAGACCTAGAACATCACCATGTGGGTCTCCAATCGTTTTGGTGAAAAAGAAAGATGGCTCATGGAGAATGTGCATTGATTACCGAGATAACGATAAAAAATCATTATCCCCTTCCTCACATAGATGATCTATTAGATCAGTTAAAAAAAGTTGTTTATTTTTCCAAGTTAGACTTGCATAGTGGCTATCATCAGGTCAGAGTTGCAGAGCAAGATGCATGGAATACTGCTTTCAAAATAAAGTAGGGATTGTATGAGTGGCTGGTTATGCCTTTTGGCTTAACTAATGCTCCTGCTACTTTCATGAGAGTAATGAATGATGTACTCAAACCTTTTCTTGATGATTTTGTTATTGTATATCTGGATGACATTATTATATTTAGCAAAACGTGGGAAGAACATTTAAAGCATGTTAAGCAGACACTAGATGTTTTGAAAAGAGAAAAACTTTATGTTAAACTCTCAAAATGTGAATTTGGTAAAACATCTTTGAATTATTTGGGACATATAGTAGGGGGTGGTGAATTGAAGATAGATCCCTCTAAGGTTGCAGTCATTGTAAACTAGCCTAAACCCAAATCTGCTACAGAGGTTAGAAGCTTCTTAGGAGCAGCACAATATTGGAGAAATTTTATTTCTAACTTTTCCTTAATTGAAGCTCCCTTACATGCTTTGACAGGATTGAACAAGGTGTTTCAGTGGGGAGGCAAACAACAAAAAGCCTTCGACACCTTGAAAGAAAATATTAGTACAACACCAGTACTAGCACTGCCCGATCTTCAAAGACCATTTGAGATTGAAACAAATGCTAGTGATTATACCATGGAAGCAGTGTTGATGCATCATGGTAAACCCATATGTTATCATTCTGAAACATTTAATTCTGCAGTAGTTAACTATCCTACATATGATAAAGAATTGTATGCATTAGTACAGAGTGTGAAAAAGTGGAAACATTACTTAATGGGCAAAGAGATAGTTATACATACTGATTATCAACCACTTCAATATGTACACTCCCAAACTAAGTTGCAGCAATCAAGACACTATAGATGGATGGGTTTTCTACAACAATTTCATTTAGTCAGCAGATATAAAAAGGGCATACACAATAAAGTTGCAGATATGTTATTTAGACCAATTATAAATTCATCTACTGTACTTAAGCATAATTCAGTATTGCATGAGAGCTATATGCAACTTTAAGTCAAGGCAAACGAGTAGAAGAATTGGATTATCATATTAAGGACCAACTCTTGATTGTGGGAAGCTATGCATTCCACAAACTGAAAGAGTAAAGATAATTCGAGAAGCACACACTTCTCTAATATCAGGTCACTTTGGTGTAAGCAAAACGGTTGCACAACTGCAAAGATTTTGTTATTGGCCGAAAATGAATGAGACATTTTCTAGATATGTAAGAGGGTGTACCATGTGTGCTAAAAGCAAGCCCAACAATAGAAAAATAGGCTTGTACACTCCACTACCAGTTCCTTCTCATCCTTGGGAAAGTGTTTCCATGGACTTTGTCGGAGGACTGCCTAAATCTAGGAAAGGTCATGACTATTTATATGTTGTTGTGGATAGGTTCAGCAAAATGTGTATTTTAATACCTTGTAACAAACAGATAACAGTTGAACAAACTAAAAAGTTGTTCTTTCAGCATGTATGGGTTCATTTTGGATTACTCACTTCCATAATATCTAATCGAGATACCTGATTTGTTGGGAAATTTTGGTCAAGATTGTGGGAATTGATGGACATCAGGTTGAAGAAAAGCATAGCTTTTCATCTGCAAACAGATGGCCAAACAGAAGTGGTCAACAGGACAGTGATCCAGTTGCTTAGAAGAAACTGCAGCAATCATCCCAAAATTTGGGATGAACATTTATGTTATGTGTAGCATGCTTACAACCGAGCTAAACATTCTTCTACACGGAGATCTCCTTTTGAGACCTATTTTGGTTTCACACCAAGGTCTCCCTTGGATTTTGTTTTTAGTAAAGACATAGTAGTTGATGGACACAGTGATGTGGACAAGGAAATCAAGTTCATTGAACAAATCCATGAGATTCACCAAGCAGTACAGGAATAGCTGGAAAAGAGCCAAGCCAATTATAAGGCAAGGCATGACAAGCATCGGATGGAGCATAGTTTCCATGTTGGTAACCAAGTCTGGCTGTCTATCAGCAAAGACAAGATGCAAGGTGAAGGTAAGAAGCTAAAGCCAATAAGGTATGGACCTTTCAAGATACTTGAGAAAATTGGTGAGAATGCTTTTCGCCTTGATCTACCAGCTTACATGCAGATCTACTCAGTTGTTAATGTAGACAGCTTGAGACTATTTGAACCTTCATTAATTCAAGATCCCAAAGAGCAGAGTCAATTTCCTTCTATTGATGATCTGTTACTTGAATATCTTAATGAGTTTCAAGAAGATGCAGTTCTCGACAGGAAGGTAAGAACTACACGCAGAGGTGACGTTGAGTACCTCAGTATCAGACTCAAAGGTTCAAAGCCAAGCAGTGTGAAATGGATAGAAATTGAGCAAGCGAGGAAGCAATACCCTCACTTGATTAATGCTTGAAGAAAACCAACTTTTGGTGGTCCAAAAGCTTTTTCAGTGGGAAGGTCGTGATCCGAATTGGATCCTAAAACTCTCTAAGTTTTCATGATTGTTTCAAATTTTGCTAAAAGATTCAAGTCCTAGAAAAGATCAAAACTATCAGAAGGAATCCTCATAAAAATTGTAGTTGTGGCCACAGTGGAGCAACGAGGACCCTCGGTTGAGCGCGCATATCATTGGGCCATGGTAAAGCGCAATGGCACAAAAATGGAAAAACCGGAGGCGAAACAGAGGTGGATTTTGATACGCGATTAGTGCTAGCAGGGCGTCCCCCTCAGTGAAGGAAAGCCCCGAAACGCTCACACCCGAAAACATTATAAAACTCGAAAAAGTAACTGTTTTGGTTCTGTGGCGCAGATTCCTCAACACCAGCAGGATATCGGAAGGCTTCGAGGCGGTAAGTAGTTTTGACTGAGTCCCACCTGATGCCACACATCGAGCGACACGCATCTGGTGGAAGAGAGAGAAAACTGCCTGCATCGGACGGGTAAATGTCATGCGACTTGTCCGCTTGATATGAAGGACGACCGTAGGATCTGGGGGGTCCCAATCAATGACAGAGATACGTCCCGATGACTGACTGGATTTGACAGGTCGAAAAGAAAGATGACAGGGATTTGAAGTCCGACATGGATGATGAGTTGGCAAATGATTCATGTTCACGGACGATCTTGAAGCAAACAGATTTAACAGCCATTTGAGTATGATTCAGGGAATCTGACACCCAGTTCGTTAGCAAACAGGTGGCCACCTCCCTGCGAGGCATTACCCAGTGATGATGACACAGAGCAGAGGAATTCGAACGGATAGAGGAAAGGAAACCAGAAGGCCGGGAAGCGGAAACGAGCAGTCAAAGAGCAGACTGGCTTTAAAGCCATGAACTGACAGAAGCAGAACAATGAGAGGTAGACAATGAAGAGACGCAGAAAGCTAATAGCAGAGAACAGAGAGTAGAAGTCGAGCTAACCTGAAGGCAACATCGAGCCAGACAGAGCCAGAGAGAGTCAGAGAGTCTGTGTACTCCATTGAAGGCTTGAGAGGTTCAAGCAAGCTCCTCGGTATAGGCCTGTCATACTACTGTGACCCTCAGAGGTCGAGTTTCAGTAAGGAGAGTCTGTGCACTCCATTCCTATTGACTTCATTCTGTTAGTGAGACTCGAATCGAGCTCACTGTTGTAAAAACTCTGCTTGAAAACATAATAGAGAGGCCACCACTGAAAGGCTAGACCAGGTGACGTAGCCCAGGAGCATTGGGTGAACTCATTACTAAACTTGTTTTGTTTACATGTTTGATTGTTATTTTTTCTCCGTTGCCTCAGTGTCTATGTATTCTAACAATCTTATCGATCCGTTGCATAAGTAACATAGGCACATCCATGCACATGAGTCTGTAATACCTTTCATTCTTTATCCTGGATAAATTCCAGATCACTTGGATTGAAATTTCAATCCACCAACCCTCCATATTTAACAAAAGATCAGGATTTTGGGGCTAGAAGCTCTCGAATCTAAATCTTCTATTACCTAGTGCCATTTTAATATCTATCTCCAGTCGTATTGGCTAATAATCTAACCCTCAGCTTGGGAGAATGGATGCCTCCACAAAAAAATCTCTACCAAGCACTTCTTAAGAGAGGAAGAGCCAGACATGATGACATGCCACCTAGTGTTAACCTCCACAATGATTGTTCCAAGTGTAGGTACCATTAATTGTGTCAACATCCACAACCTTTATGTCTTTGATTACTTCCGGAAAGAGCGATGTCACTAGTTCCAATCTCCTAATGCCCCCTTTTTCTTCTTCAATATTTCATATTGGGTTAAAATCTCCACCTATTATCCAAAAGTCATCTTAATAAATCATTCTTAGATTCTACAAATCACTCACGATGCCCTCATTTTTGTTGGGTACAAAGGATCCATATACTATTGACAAACATACTAGGTCTCCTGCACCATAACATTGGAATCACCTAGAGAGGATATTAGGGTATGAAACAAAATCCTATAAAACAACCTATTTTGGATCCCATACCACTACTATTCCTCCTAGACTGCCTTGTGTGTCATTAGCCATTGACTCACTTCCCCTCTAGCATTCACCCATAATTTCTGCTAGCTTCATAGTTGAAACTTTTGTTTCCTGTAGGATTGTTATCTCTGACTTCTCCTTCTCTATTCTTGTCTTTAGGTACCTCTTCTTATTGTTACTATTGAGGTCCCATATATTCCAAGAAACAATTTTCATTGGGAAATGAATGTAGTTTAGAGAAGATACTCTCAGATCTTATTAACCTAGCCTAAGTTTAGCATAAACTCATCGGCATCTTTGAGTACCTCTCTAGTAGTTTTCCTGCCTTTCCTTCTCCTTTCCATCATTGCTCATTTTTTATTTCAATGTAGTTGTGATGTCCCTTCTTTCAAAGCATTAGACCCTTTGGGTCCCCTTCCTAATGTCTTCATTGTTAATACAGGTTGAGGAAATGCTACATCTACTCTAGGGGTATTTCTTGGGCTTCCACTTTGACCCATGTTCATAGGAATTCTAACATTTTTCGCTCATCCACACTCAGATTATCTTGTTCATCCTTTGCTTCCAAGATTGCATTGGTGTTGGTAATTAATTCTTTGATATCCGAGTTGTCCAAGTGATCCCTCGGTTTTTTTAGGGTTAGGCTTGTCGCCCAAATTATCACCCTACACCTCCACCTCCATTATGTGTTCTTTCATTACCCTTTTATCTCCACCCCAACACTAGAGTCCTTGAATAGCTGACGAGCTACATATGAATTGGCTCCACGCGAATAATTGGGTTCTTTTCTTGCATTTTCTCCTATGTTGGCTTCATTGATTGACTATGGGCGAGCCTACCTTTTTCATTTATAACTTATTGAAAATCATCCATTGTCTCTTGTGCCCTAGTCACTTTATTTTATACGACGATTAACAAGCAACCCTTTATCAAGTTCCCATACTCATGGCATCGCCTACATTTGAAAGGCACATGCTCATAATCTAATGTCTTGGTCTAGATCTCATCATGATACTCAATATCTAACGATTCAAGGAGAGGTTTTGAAATATTTACCTTGATGCAAATTATGGCATATGATGCACGCCTCCTCCTCTTTGTGATCTCTGAGATTTCCATAAAATTCCTATTAGTGTTGCTAATTCCCTCAAGAATGTCTACTTCCCAAAAATCTTCAGGAAGATAGAACAGTCGTACCCATATTGGAGCTGCCAGGAACTGCTCCTTCTCTGACTTGTAGCATTCCTCCCAGAATCTCATGAATAACCCAACACTATTAGGGATGAAAAATTTTGGATTTTTTGATGCTATTAGAAGGCGTCTCCCTTTCAATCATGATTTCCCCTATGCACCCAGAATAAGGGTTTTCTCCTTTTTTTTTTCCTTCTAGAGAACCCATAGTTACCCTTGCTTGCATATTAGATCTAATAACTACATTATGATAAGAGGGGGTTTCACTCCTCCCCAAGGGGCGACTCATTTATCCCATAAGAATAAACTAATCATGGGGAATAACCCAAATCTAAAATTCCACCATCATGATTCAACTTCTAACCTTCAAAATTCATAAAATTTTACAAAACCCTTGCATACAACTCTCGCACACCATACCTCATATTATCTTATAAAAAGTTATAAAAAAATCAGAATATGTACACTTTATAAATTTTAATCATCATTTTTTTTAAATAAAATGTTTTATGCATGTTTAACTCTAACCTTAAAACATATATATATATATATAATTTCATCAAAAAACAAAAAGCGCCTAGCAAAAAGAGGGCCAATTTTCTCAAATTGTCTCTATGAAAAATCTTAGCTGGATCGATTAAAACGTAAAGAGATTGTAACAGGGCCAACTATCATTGGTTGAATCCTACGGAGTGGATGAAGTTTCGATTTATCTTGAGAAGTGAGACTGTGTATTGCAGAATTTGATCTGCATGGATTGCTGCGACGCGATCATTCGCACATAGGTTTGACATTTGTTTAAGTCGATGTAATTTATAAGAGACTTTCGTACCAATTACAAATGAGAAGTTTAAAATCAGTGTGACCAAAACCTCTTCTCAAGGTTAAAAATAAAATCTTCATAGATCAGTTGCCATTTTCAAAGAAACTCCAAAACAAATGGAACTCTTACTGAAATTTGAACAAATGGAAGATATATATATTTTCATTTTTTGTCGTTTTGGAAAAGAGACATGACGTGTGTTTCACATGGAAATTCAGATAAAGACGTTCTTTATCTTTTCAATGAAAATTCAAAATCTTAAGAATCGTTATATCTAAAATTTTCCATCAAAATAAAGTGTTTATTCAAAAAAGAATTTATGCGAACTGAGATTCATCCATATTAAAATAAAAATTATAACAAAATAACACATCGCATAAAGAATTTTGTCACGGCATATTATGATGAGATCCAATGAAGTCTATTTAAACTAATTAATTGAAGAGATATGTGTACGAACCATATATTAAGATCATAAATATCTCATTGTAAAATGATATATTAAGGTCATGAATGTCTCATTGTACACTGATGAATGAAAGCAAATGGGATGCTTATAAATATACAAAGATAAATCTTTTAATCCCTTAATTACGTAATGTTATATAATATTGAAATCAATTGATATCAGAGTTAATATAATATCAGAGTTAATATAATATCGAAATTAAATTTTTATATTAACTCACAATTTGATTGAATATTGAATTTAACTTTTTCCATTATTATTAATAATGTTTTATAATAATGATGAAAATGTTTAACAGCTATTCATGTTAAATTAGAATTAATCAAAAGTGAATTTGATATTACTTCAATGTTATAATATAATATAATTATCAAAAAAATATTTTGATATAAAGTTAATGAAGATAAATGTTGTAATGTAACACAACTATTGAGAACATGAAAATTAAATATAATTTTTGAAAAATGTTAAAATGTTATATAATAATTGTTAAATCTATTATGTAAGAGTATCTGGATAATTTTGAATATGCCAACTAAGGTGTCTGACATGGGTGAAAAATTGAACTCAAATTTTGGCATGCCCTTTTTATAAAATCACATGATTATAATGAATCAATTATACAATTCCTCATAAACATACACAATATACTACCCTAATACTAAATGGATTATGTTTTACATGAAATGTATCATGTATGAATCATTACATCGTTATGTATGCATAATTTTCTGTTACACATAAATTGTATATAATTCTCAAATTTATGATAAAGTAACATCAATTAAGGCAATTAAACACAACAACCCAATTGAAATCCCGCATAATATTAAAAAAAAATCATAGGCATTAAGAACATAGTACATATCTTTAAAAGATAGTACATGTCCTTTAAAGAACTGCTAATGATGTACAGATCACAAATGTCTCCCCTGGCCATAAATTCTATTGATCCAACTATCTTAGCGGCAAGTCACCTCAAGTGAGGGCTTGCTGGATTTAATAGTCTATAATAAATGCATGCAAAAACATATATAATCAAATAGAAATCAAGAAAACATGAAAGAAGAAACACCCAAAGAGAAAATATATTAGATTAAACCAATCATGTATGTTACATTTAAAGTACAAATAGTGTCATATATATCTATAGGTGACCATAGCAACTTCTTAAGATATTTTTTTCCAACCAAATATGTAACAATTCATCCTTAATTTCACCTAACATTTTCATGTAGACGTTAGTTATGATTGACAAGTAGAAGTGACAACAACATACTCCCCCCTTAATGAGTACTTGTGATCTAAATATGCATTGTTCAACTCTATTATAACTAGTCCCTTCTTCATGTTTGTCTTTATAGTATTATACAATCTTTGAGTTTCTACACTTTAATCTATCATCTTCTTTAATTTTCATCTTCTACTTGTACGAAGAAAAAAACATAAATAAACGCCCCGCCACACCTCCCCACCCACATCATGACCAATCATAATCTTAGGTTTCCTATGGTTGAGCCATAACCATTATACCTATGGGTTTTTGTATCAGATTACCCTCAACTTTTACAATCCTCAAGATCTCAAGTTGTTTATTCGAACCATAAACAACACATCACATAAAGTCACTTATATAGTTTATACTAACCACAAATGTTAATGGTTTCGACTACGAACCTTCCTTTAGAAAGATGGTTTTACATGGTGATTTTTAGAGTACCATGAAATTTTCAACATAACAGAGTTTGTGTGTATACATGATTCATCAGGTTTACATCATCATTTATTTTGGTGCATACAATTCAAATTTCTATTTAGGCATATATAATCCTCATATAAAAACTAAATCAACAACATTTCGTTTATATCATCCAAAAACTTTAGAAATTATTAAACTTTTAGGGAATCTTTTTTCATCTGCACCTACATTTGCATCTACATAGTACCATTATTCTTTCCTTTCTTCTCTTGTATCTTCTTCATTCCCTTGCATGTTCACCATGTTTCTTTCTTCTTTGTTTGTTCATCATCCAATTTTCCATATTGTTGCATCATTCTCTTTATCATCATCCTTTTTCATCTTGTCATTATCTCTGATATTGCATCATTCTATCTACTATTCATCTTCTTTCATCTCACCATTATTTACTACATATTTCTCTTTGTATTCATCTTATTTTCTTACTATCTTTACTACTATATCATTCTATCTTTGACCATATTCTTTCATATTTATATTCTCTTAGCTCTTTGTTGCATCATTGTCACTATCATTAATTTCTTTGTTATCATCTTCTTCATTCATGGAGTCGTATTTCTTTTCCTTTTTTGTACTTTGCTTCTTCCTAAAAACAAATAATTACTAATTTCAAAATAAAAAGAAATTCATCTACTGAGATACATGAGCTACATCCATTTTACTCACCTGTTTTCTAGGAATCATTTTCACCTACATTATTCATCAACATGCTAAAATCTCTGTTTATTTTAACTTGGTCTCAGCTTTTTGAGAATATCTCAACCTTATAAAATTAATCGATCTACCTTTCCATTAATAAAAGACTTAACTTCTCCATTTTCAAATTAGGCTAGCAAACAACTACACCTGGCACCCTCATACCTAGCCTAGTCATTAATTCCACATCCTCATGTCACATCCTCCCTATGCATATGAAGATACATGTAACATAATTACTTCATGTGTGGCTTGACTTGATAGAGCTTATAAAACACTATGGGAGAAACAATTTGTTTATGCCTAGACTTTTACAAGACCAAAACGTTTATGGGGTGTTGGGTACAACCACACACATCCCTTATAAGACATACACATTAATGATTCCTTAAATCTATTTAAATTCTTATATAGATTCTCTTACATGACATTTTTATATGAACTCTTTGATATGAATTTGACAAAAACTTCAGATACACTTTCACTATAACAAAATTTACCCTAAAATAAATATTAAAATTTTAATTCTAACATAAATTCAAGCTTACAAAATCGTGAAATAATATTTTAACATGTTCTTCCTCAAAAAAATATCTTCCACCTTTCTCTGTGTTTCTCTCCATATTCTTAACATAAAGTTGTTTCTCATGTAATTAATTTCAAAAACCAAGAGAACGCACTTAAAAGATTTGATGGTAGCCTCATATTCTCAAAATGTATTTATTGCCATTTTTGTTTTAATTTTACAAATCCTTGTATAGACGTAGAAAATCTGTAAATATTTTTTACTCGTTTCACTCTCGTCAACCTATTGGTGTATCTATCCATCTCAAATAATGTTTTTTTCAATTATAATAAATAAATAATATATATATATATATAAACTAAATCTTCACTTATAATAAATAAATAATATATATATATAAACTAAATCTTCACTAGTTTCCAATCATAATTGTTGCATGTAATTGATAGTTTGAATTATTCATTGCCACCTTTACTCGTATCCATCCTGGATGGTACCCTTCAACACATTATTTTAAGTTATCTTGTTAATAGATTCTATTTTTCAATATGACTAGTTGTAAATCATTAATCAATATTTTCAAAATTATATGGATACATCAAATTACTCACTTATCTTTTTTTTTTCAAGAAATTTTCCTTCCTTCCTTTCATGCAGCACATGATTTATGGCATCTAACACTTCAATAATTTTGTTTCCTTCTTTGTTTAACTTTTGAACACTAAATAAAATACACTACGATCTAATACCAATTGTTGGTTTTAATAATTTAAAAAAACACATATAAATAGATATGTAGAAACGGGAACCAAGAGCACAATGATCAAGAGACTAAGAAACCCATAAATGGGAAATTCTATTAGATTAAACCATTCCCTTATGTTAAATTTAGTGTACAGTCTCCCTCTTATATGACTATCTACGACCATAACAACTTATTTTATTATTATATTGCAACCAAATACATAATGGTTCTTTCCTAATTACATCTGACATTTGTGTATAGACATTACTTATTATTCACAAGTCATAGTAATTTTAAAAGGCTTATGGTTCTACTAAGGAAAAGGTTTACCTAAATTTAACTTTTGTTTAAATTCCACATGACTACAAGAAAATTAGGCCAAGGTACCAAACTAAAAATTAATTCTAACCAACTAGATCTTGTTCTCCATTAGCCTACATAATCCAAGGAAGTAAACTCACTTCTCTACCTCATAGTCTTTCATGTTGTCCCACTTCCCTTCCTAAGATCATATGTAATATAAGAAGTATTTAAGCCTTGAAAATTTATGAGCCTCACTTGAACCAATGGATTATCTAGGTACCCTCCAAGCCTCCACAATCCTCACACTAAGGCTCTAGCCTCTCACATAGATATCCAATGTAGATTATGTCTTTAAGTGGTAGATTTCACCTAAAACTCTACACGTTCAACTATCAAAAGTTTTATAGTTCAATTCACGGACACTAAGTCTAATTAAATATAAACTTTAAGCATCTACTTGCAATTAAGGAGAATGTAATTGGTTTGTTTGAGAAATTTATTCTTATTCTCAAAAAACTCTCTTAAATATTTATATTGTGATGAGTTAACAAGTTAGAAAGCTTGGTATTGTTAAAATTGTCTTTGAATTGAAACATTTTAAGAGAAATTAATCTTATAGAGTTTTAGGAATTACCTATTTTACTATAAAGCTCATGAGAGCTTATTCTTATTTTAAAAATATTATTTTTCTTCTTGAAGATAGCTACAACATAAATATACTTGTGATGTGTTAGATTAGTGTTAACCTCTTTGTATTATGTTAGTTTTCTCTTTTCCTCTATTTCTTTATGGAATCACAATTTCATACTTTTGATTGTGTAGATTAGTGTTACTCACCTCTTTATAATATCTTAATTTTCCGTTTTCTCTATTTCTTTAATGCACCATATCTTTTTCTTAAATTTAGATGTATACTAATTTTTATGTTATGAATATTATTTAAAGTGACCTCTTCCATTTTCCATTCATTCTCCAATCATTTAACCAAGAAATAACATTTATATTCCATCTCTTGTTAATATATATGTAAGTATGATAGGATGTTTTGAAATAATCTTAGGAAGTATCTAATGTTAGTTGTTTTGTGCGTATACATTAGGTACTTAGTCATAATTATATCCTTAATGAATGAAATATTAACTTTTATAACAAGGATATGATAGGGTGTACTATTTTTAATTTTAAGGTTAGAAATTATAAAACACTTTTGAATTCCCTCAATCTTCTTCTATAATTCTCTATATATATTAGAATCTAAAGCTTCACATCTCTAAAAAAATAACCTGTGTAAAATTATAAAAAAAATATTCTAGCTTTCCCACAACTAAAAGTCCATTGATATATAATTTTTTCACGATCAAAATAAGTCTTTTCTTATTTATTAATGATTTCTTATGACAAACTTTATTAACTTTTATAATATAATTATTTTCTATCGTAATATTCCAGAACATAACAATAACATTATTATACAACAGTATCACATCATTACTCAAATCAAAAAGATCTTTTAACTGATTTAATATGCCCTAAGGGTTATTTCTACATGTCATTTCAAGATAACAAAACAACACAAGATTTTTCAGAACGAAAATACTCCAACATTACTCTATGGAGTAATGATACTGAGTGGAAATAGATAATCTTTGGTAAAATGATAGATTCAAAAATTAACCCAGCTTTGAGCACTTCTTCATGATTTCTCTAATTATATGCCAACGGTTCTTCCTTTCTAAAATAACTCCATATAAATTGCCTAATAGAGTTTTGTTTGTAATATTCAATAATGGGAAGGTTTTTTTTTTTTATTCTCAATTTTAAGAAGAAGAACAATAAGACTTTGAAACCTACTTTAGTACTAAATTGAAAAGCTTATGAATTTGAAAAATAAGAAATAGTACTCTTATTTTTTATATTTTTACCTCATGGCCTTTAATATTTTAAGATTTGCTAGTCTTTTAACAATAAACTTCAGTAAATTCCTCTTACTTTATGATAAAATTGGGATTTTGAATTTTATCCCAGATAAAAAAGAATTCACAAATATTGTTAAGTAAAATATTCTTATTTTATAATAAATATTTGAATTTTATCCGCAACATTAAAAGAATTAAAAATAATAATTAAAATACAATTCCGATCCTTAAAAAATATATATCATTGTTTTATGCATTTTGAAGTTACTATTCATCTCTAAATTGAATATAACACTTTTGTTTATTTTTATTTTTATAGATTTTATTTTTATTCTTAATTAATATTTTATAATTGTTTTTACCTTTCAAGGATTTATGTAATACTTTTTTATGTGACACCCTTAGTCATGTAAATAGTTGTTATTC
The DNA here is from genome assembly GCA_031772625.1 of Pinus tabuliformis. Classification (NCBI taxonomy): domain Eukaryota; kingdom Viridiplantae; phylum Streptophyta; class Pinopsida; order Pinales; family Pinaceae; genus Pinus; species Pinus tabuliformis. The sequence goes on along the minus strand of CM062809.1, from coordinate 456,648,715 downwards.
ACCTATTTATTTTACTATGTTAAAACGAACTTACAAGTAAAAATGCATTGATTATTAGTTTACTATATGTTAAAAAAAAAGAGACATTTATGTTGGGTCAGAGAAAAGGATAAGGGAAAGACTCTAAAAGAAAACATTAAGTTTCCAAAGCTGTTAGAGAGTTATTCCTTTCTTTTCCGAGAGAGATCAAAAGGAAATATTTTAGTGGAAAAGCCATTGCATGAATGAGGAAGAGAGAAGAAGGAAAAAATATGCTTGTGAGAGGATGCTATCAAAATGTAGTAGTAACACTACAGAGGGGTCTTCTTGAGCTACTGGCTGCTAGTGGAAACCCCTAAAAAATATTTTGGATTGGACATGGAGTTGTGAGGTTAAGAAAAGTTGTTGTCTTGATTGGCTTTGGGAACTTAAGAGACTCGGGGGAAGACCTAGACGTAATTTCTAGTCTCATAGGTTGGGAGGATAACAAAGTCCCCTCTTCATTCCAATTCTCTGACGGAGTTTACTAAAGACATATAAGTATTCCTATTTAATTTAAATCTATTATAGTTTCTTCCTATGTGTAATGATGGTTGGTCTACAAAGCATCATCTTTTTAAGTAAATAATTGTTCTGGTTTAGTTTAACTTGAACCTATTATAAGTTTTTCCCATGTGTAATGAAGGCTTGTATAGAAGGTATTGTGGCCTTTAGTAAAGAACTATTTCCTTATATCTTGTATATATGTTCTTACAATGCATATAGGAAACTAAAAGGTTTGATTAAAACAAAGGTTAGTGTTGATTAGCACAGGAAAAATGATTTCTTTGATTGAGCAGGAGATTATAAAGTTTTAATGGAAGATAGAATTATTTATATAATTGATATCTAGTATTGCCAGACAAGAACTAGACAAGTCTGTGCGAAAAATATAGAAAAGAAGCAAATGAATGTTATAATTGATTCGACTCTTACCAACATGTATTGTTCTAGAATTTGTTCTAGGAAGTTGATATAAAAATTAATCATGTACATGTCATGTAGGGTTCTGGAAAATGTTATACCCTAGGTAGCAGTGAAACGAAAAGAGAGGGTTAGTTCTCTGTTGCAATCTGTGAGCCTGCAGGGAACAATCCCTTCTTCTTAAATCTGATGATGTTGGAATGAAAAACAGAACTGAAGGAAATAAATTCATGAAATCCTAGACCTGGCGTAACTTTCAGCCTCTGGACATAAACTAAATTAATAACGTATTCTTAAATTTACTGAATATAAACAAACCATGCAACAATTAAACCCTTTACAAGAGCCGAGAAAAGAACTAGGTTCAAGCATGATAGAACTAAAACAAAATTTAACTAACTAGAGATTAAAAATCATTCATTCACCCAGATATCAATGAAAATAAATAGACATGTGATATACAATTCATAATCAATTGAAAATATTTTCACCAGTGGTTATAAATCCCATTATCTACAAACTCTTCATATTTAGAGGAAATCTAGTAAGGAGAACTCTTTAAATAAACTAACAGAGCTACAAAATCCTTGTATAACATTCTGAAGATAGTGAATTATCTTATATATGAAAAAACCTTAATTACAAAGTTTGGGAAACAAGTTGAACTTGCGTAAATGTCATCATAAATCCTTCAGAAAATAAATCCACAAATCTTGGTGGACAGACTAAACCATTTAACCAGTGAAACAAACAACTAATAGGTTAGGTTCAAAATCCAGACCATAACCTAGAAGAAACCTTGGATGAGAAGGAGGATTTAAGGGTAAAAACCTGGAATAAAGAGTAATCCAATACTTAGCCGTCCAATTGATGACTTGACAATTGTCTACCAAATTTCCTACAAAATTAATTGATTGCAAAACTAACCAAAACTAGTTTCTTTTCAGGTTAGCCACAAGAGTTGGCCTAGTCCAGTCCCACTAGCCAGTCACGGGGTGCCACGTGGTGCCCTGTGATTGGGCCACCTGGAGAATTTGGATTTCTTCGAGTTTCTATTCAAAGTTCCAAATCTATGTGACAAAAGGCACACTTTTGTGCTACCACGTCATCATGTTGAAGTCACTCTGCCATGTGTCATTTACCCATTTTCCAAGAATATTCCCAAAAATCTGTTGACTGTGTTGTATGGTTGTGCCACATGGCATTGTATGGATATGTTGCATGGCACCTGTGTGTCCTGCACATGAATTTTTTTTTACTATTTGCTTGACAAAACTTTAGCAGGACACAACTTTCACATACGGTGTCGAATTCAGGTATCATTCACACCGTTGGATTTAGGACAATGATTTCTTTGATTTGAGACTGGTTTCACTAAGTTCTTAGGACTTAAAAATTTTTTCCTTTTAGGATCATCTTGGATGATTCCTCCCCACTGAGGAGCTTTTGGTGCACCAAAAGTATGAACACAATTTGTAATTTGTTGTACTCCCCCATCTGCACGATAAGTGTCTTGTCGGGACACGCTTCCTTCTCCTAAGTGACGAACCAAAACCTGTGTTTTATGCAAAACTACAGTAAATTATTTGAAAATTACATACACCACAAGTCATTACTCAAACAACACCATACTTTCCAAGATTTTATCACACTCATTGGTCAAGTTTACATCATAATCATAACAAAAACCATACCCAAGCTATCAACGAAAAAGGCCAAGGACATCATCATGTTGCATTCATAAGTGATGGAAAACACTTCATCACTTTTAATTTTTTTTTTGCAACATGTGATTTACAAAATGTGGCCATGTTCAACTACTTAGAAATGCTACCCATTTCCTACCCAACCAAGTGAATGGGTTCTCTTCTTGCAGTTGGATTTCTTCATTTACTAGTCCTTCTTCCTTCACAAGACATTTATAGTCATGGAGTACCTGACATGTGGCTCTCTAATGTCCATCCTTGTTGCAGTGACTACAATGATTCTTCCTCCTCCAAACCTTCCAAGCCTTCTTTGAGCACATGTTTCCAATGAGTCGCTGATGATGATAACATCCTATGGAATCCTGAATATCACTAAAATGTTGTGATGTGCTCCCAACATCCGTTATTGATTGGTCACTAGTTATCTTGGAGCATTCTCCAACCTCCTTTCTGACATAACCAAGTCTTGCATAGCGAGGCAATTCCTCCATGTTAATGGGATTCATAATGCCCTAGCCATTAATGATGAGGCCCTTTCTTTGATACCCCATTTTATTCATCAATTTTGATCCAATTCTTATAGTATATTTTTCAAAAGAAAGGAAATCATCATCATAAAGATAAAATAAAATTGAAGAATCACATTTTACCTCTCGCTTGTGATCTGAAAATCACTCGTGAGTGACCTCAGTTAATTAATGAATGAATGAAGGTATTACAGACTCATGTGCTGGTGTGTGTGTCTATGTTATCTTAGGAAATGGATCGATAAGATTGCAAAATACACAGACACTAGAAAACAGTAAGAGAAACATAGCAATCAAATGCAAAACACAACAATTTAATAAGGAGTTCACCCAATCCTCTTGGGCTACATCTCCAGTTCAACTATCAGTGGTGGCCTTCTTTATTGTGTCTTTAAGCAGAGTTTTTACAATGAGGAGCTCAATTTGAGTCTCCTGAAATAGATGATGCTTAGTAGGGTGGTACATGGATTCCCCAAGCCACTAGAGTGCACAGACTCCCCCTTACTAAGTCTTGACCTCAACTGGTCTTAATGGGATGAGTCCAGCTTGGTACTCAGTTCTCGACAGATATCCTCTTAGGGATTGCTTGAACCTCTCAAGCCTGGTTATGTCTGCTCAATGCTGCCTTAGCTCTGCAGGTCAGCTCCATTCTCTGTTCTCTGCTTCTTGCTTCACTCTCTGTTCTGTCTCTCTGTCTCACTGTCTCCTTCTTCTCCCTTCTCACTATCTCTGTTCTCTATCAGTTCATGGCTTAAAGCTAATTTGTCTCATGACTATTTGCTTCCTCTTCCATCTCTTCGGATTGCCTGCTACTGTTCGCTTGGAATTCCCTGCCTCTGCGTCATCGTCACTGTGTAACGTCTCACAGGGAGGTGGCCACTTGTCCCTTCACGAACTGAGCGCCAGCTCTTCCTCAAACGGTTTGGTATTTCGGTTACTCTGTGAAATGATTCATCTGCCAGCTCAGTGGTCAAATCGGACTTCAAACCTTCATATGTCGTAGCTTAATTCTCCCTCTGAATCTAGTTTCCCATCGGGCGCAATCTCCGCTGTTAGACTGGGGCCTCTAGATCCTATGGTTATCGCTCTTATCGCGTGGTTGACTTGCTCGAATTTTAGCCTACGATGAGAGCAGGTTTCTCTCTCATCTTGTGGACATGTGTCATCCGACGTATGGAACAAGGATAATTTTAGGGGCGAATGTTCGCCCTTTGGCGAAATTAAAGGGTTTTAAATTTTTAGTGGGCGAATATTTTGTATCATAGTATATTTTTACAAATCACCTCAAATAGCCCACCTTATTTTAAGGGAGAGGGTAAAAAAGGTAAATTTAGCCCTTGAAATTAGGACTTACAGCCTTCCATTCGCCCATTTTCAAGAATAGGTTTTATTTAAGAGAATCCATTCGCCCATTTTCAAGAATAGGTTTTATTTAAGTGAATCCTATGGGCCAAATACCATATTTATAAAAGAGGTATGGTAAATTAATAAAAATATAAATAAATGAGAGGTATGGTAAATAAATAAAACATTTTTTATATTTACTCCATAAGTCACCTTATATACATGTAAGGGTGTAAACAAATAAAAATATAAGTAAAGTGGAGGTATGGTAAATAAATAAAACGTCTTTTTATACTTACTCAAAAGGTATGGTAAATAAATAAAAATATAAATAAACTAGACGTATCGTAAATAAATAAAACCTCTTTTTATATTTAGTCCATAACCCTCGTTCTATTTATGAAGGCTCAAGAAAGAGGTTTTATTTAAGTGAATCCTATGGGCCAAATACCATATTTGTAAAAGAGGTATGGTAAATTAATAAAAATATAAATAAACGAGAGGTATGGTAAACAAATAAAACATTTTTTTATATTTACTCCATAAGTCACCTTATATTTACGAACACTCAAAAAATGGGTTATATTGAGGTGAAACCTATGGCCAAAATACTATGGGACAAATACCATGGACTAGATTGTTATTAATACCATGCAAAAAACCATTATTAACCCTAATATTAGAATTAATAAAAATAAAAATGGCACATGGTATTGACCCATGGTATTCACCAAAATGGCACATGGTATTGACCCATGGTATTCACCTGGAATGTAGCCTATTTAAATGGGGGAATTAAACCAGCATGTAGCCTATGCTAAGATTCACTAGGACTTTACAAAGTTTTATTATTTAGTGAAAGACTCGCCAAGATCTTACAAGATTTTATAATTGAGTAAAATATTCGCCATGCCTGGTGAGAGATCACTCGTTTCTCTGACAAACCCACTTACTGCCTGAAACGCCTCCGATATTCCGCCGATTTTGGAGTGCGGGACTCGACTTTGGTTTTAGTGCTTTTCCCATGGTTTCTTGGCTTCTCTTGTGACCGAGCGCTTGGGGCTTTTCCTTCTCAAGGGGTTTTTCCCAACAACCTCTTTTTTCTAATTTGAGCTTCCTAACTACCATTTTTGCACCATGCACAGTCCCCATGGGCCAACGGTCAGCGCACTTTGACCGAAGGTCCTCGTTGCTCTGTGCTGGCTATAAATTATCATTATCCAAAGGTTATTCCTGATAGTTGTACGATTTCTTGAAGTCTCTCATTCATTCTTATGTTTTAACAGTCATGGAGTTGTTTGAGGATCCAATTCAGATCATGACCTTCCCACTGAAAAATCTTTTCGACCACCAAAAGTTGGTTTTCAAGTATTGACTAAGTGAGGATACAATTGTCTCCCTTATCCAATCTCTATCCATTTTTCACTGCTCGACTTTGAACCCTTGAGCCCAATTCTGAGGTACTCAATATCTCCCCTATGCGTCATCCTCACCTTCCTGTCTAGAACTGTGTCTTCCTGCAATTCGTTAAGATATTCAGGTAACAGGTCATCAATAGAAGGCAATTGACTCTGCTCTTCGGGATCCTCAATTAGTGAAGGTTCAAATAATCTCAAGTAATCTACATTTATGACTGAGTAGATGTGCATGTAAGTTGGTAGATCAAGGCGAAAAGCATTCTCACCAATTTTCTCAAGTATCTTGAAAGGTCCATACTTGATAGGCTTTAGCTTTTTACCTTCACCTTACATTCTGTCTTTGCTGATGTACAGCCTGACTTGGTCTCCAACTTGGAAACTATTCTCCATCAGATGCTTGTCATGCGCTGCGTTGTATTTGGCTTGGCTCTTTTCCAGCTGTTCCTGTACTGCCTGGTGGATCTCTTGGATTTGTTCAATGAACCTAGTTACCTTGTCCACGTCACTGTGTCCCTCAACTGTGGTGTCTTTACCAAAGAAAAAATCCAAAGGTGACCTTGGTGTGAAACTAAAACAAGTCCCAAAAGGAGATCTCTGTGTAGAAGAATGTTTGGCTCTGTTGTAAGCATGTTGCACATAACATAAATGTTCATCCCAAAGCTTAGGATGTTTGCTACAATATCCACTAAGTAATTGGATCACTATCCTGTTAACTACTTCTGTCTGGCCATCGGTTTGTGGATGAAAAGCTATGCTTTTCTTCAGTTTGGTGTCCATCAGTTCCCACAGACTTGACCAAAACTTCCCCACAAATCGGGTTTCTCGATCAGATACAATGGAAGTGGGTAGTCCAAAATGAACCCATACATGTTGAAAGAACAGTTTTGCAGTTTGTTCAGTTGTAATCTGTTTATTACAAGGTATCAAAATACACATTTTGCTGAACCTATCCACAAAAACATACAGATAGTCATGACCTTTCCTAGATTTAGGTAGTCCTCCAACAAAATCCATGGAAACACTTTCCCAAGGATGAGAAGGAATTGGTAATGGAGTGTACAAGCCTAGTTTTCTATTGCTGGGCTTGCTTTTAGCACACATAGTACACCTTCTTACATATCTAGAAACTGTTTCATTCATTTTTGGCCAATAACAAAATCTTTGCAGCTGTGCAACTGTTTTACTTACCCCAAAGTGACCTGATATTAGAGAAGTGTGTGCTTCTCGAATTATCTTTACTCTTTCAATTTGTGGAATGCATAGCTTCCCACAATGATATAGGAGTCGGTCCTTTACATGATAATCCAATTCTTCTACTCATTTTCCTTGACTTAAAGTGGCATATACAGCTTTGAAATCTATATCTTGAGCATATTGTTCAATGTAGCTCTCATATAACACAGAATTGTGCTTAAGTATAGTAGATGCATTAATAATGGGTCTAGATAACATATCTACAACTTTATTGTGTATGCCCTTTTTATATCTGATGACTAAATGAAACTGTTGTAGAAAACCCATCCATCTATAATGTCTTGATTGCTACAACTTAGTTTGGGAGTGTAGATATTGAAGTGGTTAATGATCAGTATGTATTACTATCTCTTTGCCCATTAAGTAATGTTTCCACTTTTTCACACTCTGTACTAATGCATACAATTCTTTATCATATGTAGGATAGTTAACTACTGTAGAATTAAATGTCTCAGAATGATAACATATGGGTTTACCGTGCTGTGTCAACACTGCTCCCATGGCATAGTCACTGGCATCCATTTGGATCTCAAATGGTCTTTGAAGATTAGGTAGTGCTAGTACAGGTGCTGTACTAATCTTTTTTTTCAAGGTGTCGAAGGCTTTCTGCTGTTTGCCTCCCCACTGAAACACCTTGTTCAATCCTGTTAAAGCATGTAAGGGAGCTGCAATTAAGGAAAAGTTAGAAATGAACTTTCTCCAATATTTTGTTGCTCCTAAGAAGCTCCTAACTTCTGTAGTAGATTTGGGTTTAGGATAGTTCACAATGAATGCTACTTTAGAGGGATCTATCTTCAATTCACCACCCCCTACTATATGTCCCAAATAACTTAGAGATGTTTTGCCAAATTCACATTTTGAGAGTTTAACATAAAGTTTTTCTCTTTTCAAAACATCTAGTGTCTGCTTAACATGCTTTAAATGTTCTTCCCATGTTTTGCTAAATATCATAATGTCATCCAGATACACAATAACAAAGTCATCAAGAAAAAGTCTGAGTACATCATTCATTAATCTCATGAAAGTAGCAGGAGCATTAGCTAAGCCAAAAGGCATAACCAACCACTCATACAATCCCTGCTTTGTTTTGAAAGCAGTCTTCCATGCATCTTGTTCTGCCACTCTAACCTGATGATATCCACTATGCAAGTCTAGCTTGGAAAAATAAACAGCTTCTTTCAATTGATCTAACAGATCATCTATGCGAGGAAGGGGATAACGATTTTTGATTGTTATCTTATTCAGTGCTCGGTAATCAATGCACATTCTCCACAAGCCATCTTTCTTTCTAACCAAAACGATTGGTGACCCACATGGTGATGTGCTAGGTCTGATGAACCCCTTCTTGAGCAACTCCTGCACCTGCTTCTTGATTTTAGCATTCTCTAAAGTGGACAACCTATGCATTCCAATGTTAGGCAATGGAGCATCTTGCTGCAAAATAATATCATGCAGTATTTCCTTTTTGGGTGGCAGACCTTTAGGTTCTTAAAACAAGATATCATACTATGAAACAACCTTTTCTCAATCAGCTTGCTGTTTAGCATTACAACCCTCAAATACATTGGTTTTATCAGGTTTCTTTTCATTTACAACCATCAGTAAAAATTGTTTGCATGAATTTATCATTCGTTTCATCTGCCCTGAGTTTATGAGAGTATAATTATTCTTGAGCTTATGAGCTCTTACAAAGTATTTGATTCCATCTTTAACAAGTAGATACTTCTTCTCAGCTCTATAGAAGATATCTTTTCTATCATACAAGTAAGGACTTCCTAAAACAATTCCACATATATCCAAAGGAATTATGTCTAACTCAACCTCATCTAAAAATGCTAACCCAAAAGAAAACCTGAGTTTGCATTGTCTAGTCACTTGTAGTTGTACTTTATCATTTAACCATCCTAATGGGTATGGTTTCTTATGAGGTGTAGTCACTAATTCGAGCTTCTTTACAATTGCTTCAGAAATTAAATTTACTTGTGAGACACTATCAAACAAAGTATCAATCTTTTGATGTTTGGAAATAACTCGAATATGGAAAAGCTCATGTCTTTTTCTCTCATTTTCTTCATCAATAGTAGACTGTGCAAAATTACTAGTAGATGCTTCAGAATTATTACCTTTTATACCTGTGGCTGTAATAGTTGTTTCAACTCCTGAGTCTGACCCCAAATCTTTCTGAATAGCTGCAGTAGTCTTCTTCTTCTTTCCCTCGAACTTCTTAGGTGTCAGCTTTGGATGCAGAATCCAACAGTGCTCATCATCATGCCCATCCTTCTTACAGTGAGTGCATGAAGACCTGCTCTTCTGTGCAGTGTTAGCCTTCCTTGCTCTCCATTTCTGCTTTCTTTTCTCCTTATTCTTACTTGCAGTGGGTTGGTATGATCCCCCAACTTCTGGACTTTCATTCTTTCCTCTAGCTTCTAGATGAGTAGCTTGAACAGATACCTCATCTATACTAGTGGGATTAAACATGAGGATAGTGTGCCTCATGTAGCTGTGTAGACCATCGATGTACTTCAACAGAGTGTTAGGTGAGTCTAATGAGATTCCTAGAATCAATGCTCTCTTTCTAAATTATTGGGTGTAACCTTGTACACTTTGCCCTTTCAACCGTCGAAGAGTTTGCCAGCTCATCATGGCTTTCTGCATGTAGGCCAATGGATAGAACTACTTTTTGATTGCAGAAACAAATTCACTCGAGACAGAAATAGTCTTACCATGTCTCTTCATGTCAGCTTGGGTCCTACCTTCCCACCAAACCAAGGCAGTGCCTCCAAGGCATAGGCTTGCCAGATGAATCTTGCTCTTGTCTGAATCAATACTTTGCACTCTGCAATAAACATCAATTTGTTTAATCCAATTGTCTAACTTTTCTGCATTCAACTCTCCATCATATATTAGTAAATCAAATTTAACATCTAGTTTAATCAAAGATGTCTTCTTTTTATGTTCAGGGCTATTAGGAGGTGTGAGAAAGCTTTCTTTTTTCCCTTTGCCTTTTGAGTGGTCATGAAAGAGAGACTCATCTTCTCCTCTTTCTTGTTTGGAGCCTGATGAATCTTCATCCTTATGTTTCTTAAAATCCCTACACATTTCCTATACCATGGACTTTATGGCTAGGAAACTATCTATGAATTGAGGGTCTGGCCCCATAGAACCTTCCTCTGACATTGTCTTTTGAGGATAGACTCTCCCAATTTCAGGATTAGTTTCGACTAACTCTCCTTCTCCTAATTTGAGCTTTGATCTAGTTAGCATTCAACAACTAAATCCAGCACAAGCTGTTCTAACCTTAATAGCCTAGAGCTTTGATAGCACTTGATCTGAAAATCACTCGTGAGAGACCTCAGTTAATTAATGAATGAATGAAGCTATTACAGACTCATGTGTTGGTGTGTGTGTGTCTATGTTATCTTAGGCAATGGATCGATAATATTGCAAAATACACAGACACTGGAAAGCAGTAAGAGAAACACAACAAGCAAATGCAAAACACAATAATTTAATAAGGAGTTCACCCAATCCTCCTGGGCTATGTCTTTGGTCCAGCTTTCAGTGGTGGCCTTCTTTATTGTGTCTTTAAGTAGATTTTTTACAATGAGGAGCTCAATTTGAGTCTCCTGAAATAGATGATGCTTAGTAGGGTGGTACTTGGATTCCCCAAGCCACTAGAGTGCACAGACTCCCCCTTACTAAGTCTCGACCTCAACTGGTCTTAACGGGATGAGTCCAGCTTGGTACTCAGTTCCCGATAGATATCCTCTCAGGGATTGCTTGAACCTCTCAAGCCTAGTTTTGTCTGCTCGATGCTGCCTTAGCTCTGCAGGTCAGCTCCATTCTCTATTCTCTACTTCTTGCTTCGCTCTCTGTTCTGTATCTCTGTCTCACTGTCTCCTTCTTCTCTCTTTCTTACTGTCTTTGTTCTCTATCTGTTCATGGCTTAAAGCCAATCTGTCTCATGACTATTTGCTTCCTCTTCTATCTCTTCGGATCGCCTGCTGCTGTTCGCTTGGAATATCCTGTCTCTACGTCATCGCCACTGTGTAACGTCTCACAAGGAGGTGGCCACTTTTCCCTTCAAGAACTGTGCTAGCTCTTCCTCAAACGGTTCAGTATTTTGGTTACTCTGTGAAATGATTCATCCGCCAGCTCAGCGGTCAAATCGGACTTCAAACGTTCATATGCCGTAGCTTAATTCTCCCCCCGAATCCGGTTTCGCATCAGGTGCAATCTTCGCCATTAGATCTAGGGCCTCTAGATCCTACGGTTATCGCTCTTATAGTACGGTTGACTTGCTCGAATGTTAGCCCGCGATGAGAGCGGTTTTCTCTCTCATCCACCGGACACGCGTCATCCAACGTATGGAATCATGCGTTCCTCTGACAAACCCACTTACCGCCCGAAACGCCTCCGATATTCCACCGGTTTTGGAGTGAGGGACCCGCCTTCGGTTTTAGTGCTTTTCCCACGGTTTCTTGGCTTCCCTTGTGACCGAGCGCTTGGGGGTTTTCCTTCTCTGGGGTTTTTGCCCAGGGTTTTAGCGCTTTTCCTAATCGCGCATTAGAAACAGCCTCTGTTTTATGATCTGAGATTCCTAACTACCATTTTTGCGTCATGCACAATCCCCATGGGCCAACGGTCAGCGCACTTTGACTAAAGGTCCTCGTTACTCTGTGCTAGCTACAAATTATCATTATCCAGAGGTTATTCCTGATAGATGTATGATTTCTTGAAGTCTATCATTCATTCTTAAGTTTTAACAGTCATGGAGTTGTTTGAGGATCTAATTCGGATCAGCTTGTCACGCTGAAACTTTTCCAAGGCCTCATCCTTGCCTTGTAACTAGTGTTGTAACCTCTATTTTTCCTCCTTTGCTTATTGTAGGAGTCTCGTTAGTACTCTGCTTGAATTATTTGGTTGATCTCCTCAAGTTCTTGGAACCATGCAGTCTTTGGTGCTCTTCTCGTCTTTGGCATGACATCTGCTAAAATATTTATCTCATCGCCTGAATCAGAACCTAAGTCAACAAGTACATCTTTTGCAATCCCAAGAGCTGCAATCTTTATCTCATCACCTGAGTCTAATCCCAGGTTGATTGGTTCAACACTTGTAAAACCTACAATTGTGATCTTATCCTCATCCTTTGATTCAGATCCTTGGTCTTGTTGCATGATAGTGACCGTCTTCTACTTCTCTTTTCTGTTATTTCTCTTTGGCCTTAATTCTGGATGCAATTTCTAGCAATGCTCCTCCTCTTTCCATTCTTTATCACAATGAGTACAAGAGGGCTTTGCTTCTTTTCTCTTAGTTGTTTTTCTCCTCTTTCAAAGATCATCTTTCTCATGCTTCCCCCTTCTTCCAAGATGTATATCTGTCACACTAGATTCATCAAGAGTTTTAGGTTCAAATTATAACAATGAATGACGCAAGTAACTATGCAAAGAGCCAATGTATTTCATCAATGTCTCAAGAGAGTCTAATGGAACATTCAATGCTAATTCTTGTTTCCTAAACTCCTTTATAAAATTCTAAACACTTTGACCTTTGTTTCAAATTTTGTCATTCCATCATGGCCTTTTGTTTGTAGCCCAATGGGTAAAACTCTCCTATTAAAGAAGAAACAAACTCAGACCAAGATGAAAGAAGTTTATGATTACTCTTGCCACCTTTATGTAGTTTTCCTTGCCACAATACGAGAGCAGTGTCACTCAATCGAAGGGATGCTAACTGGAGCTTGGCCTCGTCTTCTTTGATTCGTTGTATGCGGAAATATGCTTCAACCTGTCTAATCCAGTTATCTTGTTTTTCTTCATTAAAGTCTCCAATAAGCACATTCAAATCAAACTTGACATCCAATTTGAAAAAAAGGCCTTTTATGAGCTTTTCTAATTTTAGAATGATGAGAAGATGAGGAAAATGTAGAGCATTCACTAACAGATGGAGATGGGGGTTAAGTAGGCTCTTCCCCTCCCCCTTGATTTACTGATGGATGGTCATCTGGTTCTTCTTTCTTCCCCAGTTTCAATACTTTCTTCTCATATTCTGCAAACAATTCATCCATTTTTCTGCCATGGTATAGAAGATCTTGCGATAATTTCGCTCTTCCTCCAATGAAGCATCTTCATCTACCATTTCCCTTCTTTGTGCTGCATGCCCTATTTATGTATCAAAGGACTTAAGTTGTCCTTCACCTCTTTGGATCTTTTCCTTGGTTATCATACACTTGCAAATCACATCAACAAAAGACCTACTCTAATACCAAACTTGATCCAGATCTTTTCACTTTAATGATGCATACATAATTGCATTTAAAAGAGCATGTAACCATATGATGCATACACATAAAAGAAGAAAACTTCAAAAGCAACCATGAGAAAACAAAAGCACACAAAAGTTGATAATAGAGTTCACCCAGTGTGGGTTACATATTTGGGCCCTCCTCAATGTGGGGAGGCCTCTTTCATTAATCTTCAGTGAAAATCAAATTGCATACATTTACAAAAGACACCTTATACCTCCACTTCTAGGGATGGTATGAAAATCCACACCTCTTCTGAAGAAAGGATGGTATGAAAATCCACACCTCTGCTGAAGAAATGGACTACACCATTGAATTCCTGGCAGAAAATAGTGAAAAATAATTATAAACTCGATGGGTGAAAAATAGTTGCCTAGATGAAGAAATGGATTGCACGACTAAACTCCTAGCGAGATTTCGATTCAAATGAGTATAAACTTGACCATGTTATATGTTGGTGACCTCTCGAGCTCTAAGGAATATTTTAGATTCTCTCACATGAATATTCAAAGAATATCCCTAGAATATACCAAGGAATATTCCCCTCATATGGCACACCACAAGGTTCTGCCTGGGTAGAGTTGCATGCACCCAATTTTGAGGTGTCGAGTTTCGTCATTCTCCCCCCAGTTCATGAAATGTGGAGGGTTTAAGTAGTAGTTTGCCGACAATGATTTCAACACCAAGTCGTTGGCCTAACAGTCGTTGACTAATTTTGAAGGCAAGTCGATAGGGGGAGGTTGGGGGTTCAAACTCCCTAACCCACCCCCGTTAGCTTTTGTTGTATACATAATAGCATTGACCGTCGACGATATGGTATTGATTGTTAATTGTCCATGGATCTGACCGTCTTTGCTTTGTTGTTAATGTTACATGGTTTATTGCTAACCACTGACAGGTTATTGGTTAGTGGTTTGTCTACCATCGAGTTTGATTCTTGGCACTCGAACTGCCAATTATAACATAGAGTTGGTAGGTCTGCCAACTTGGTGGCCCACCAATCAAACTTAGACATTTGACTGACGACTTGACACATGTTTGCCAAGTTGCCTCCAAAATTAGTCGATTTCCAAATTAACCACAACTAGTTGCTTTCCAGGTTAGTTTCCACAATTGGTCCACTCCAAGTCCATTAGCTAGTCACAGGGTTCCATTTGGCACCCTGTGATTGGGCCACATGGTGACCCTGAATTGGTTCTAGTTTCTATTTAAAGTGTCAAATTTGTGTCACACATGGCACACTCTTGTTCTGCCACATCATCATGCTAACATCAACATGATGTCACTCTCCCATGTGTCATTCACCCATTCACAAAGAATATTCCCAAAATTTAGCCGATTGTATTCTCCAGTTGTGCCACATGGCATTATACGGACATGCCACGTGGCACCTATGGGTCATGCCCTTGCAAAAAAAATTATCATTTGCTCAAAACTTTAATAGGCTATAACTTTTGTATATGATGTCAAATTGAGGTGTCGTTCACACCATTGGATTTTGAACAACGAGCTCTTCGATTTTAGACAACTTTCACTAAGTTCCAAGGACTTGAAAAAATTGGCCTTTTAGGATCCTCCTCGATCAAACTTTTATCCATAGTAAAGCCTTTCTTGCATTAATATAAATAGTTTGATGAACTTTGTTCTTTTCCATATATCAATTGAATACTCGAGAAAAGCATGTGAAGTTTATTCGTAGTATAGTTGTGGCCCTGTTAATATTTTCCTATTATTTTTCGCCACACTTATCTATTCATATCTTGGATAGTTAGTAAAACTACCATTCTTTCACTCGATTGCATTAATATAAACAATTTCGTGAAGCCTCACATTTTCAGTATATATCTAATCCAATGTTGGAAAGAGATATGTGAAGTTTATGCTTCATATAAATGCAACCTTGTTAATATTTTACTAATATTTTCCTCCATTTTTATATAAGTAGCCCAAATAGCATTCTAGTAAAGCAAATTTATTACTTCCTATTCAATGTGAAATTATGTTGAGACATGGTACTTATGGATAAAGTTGCTTCTATCTTTTTAAATTGCTCTTACAAACTAAAATAAAATAAATTTTATAATTAAGCTTTTCTATATGTACAAAATCACTTCAGTTAATTTTAGTTTCAATATTAAAATTATAAATACAATTTTCTTATTTTTTTAAACTGCGTTTTATTTTAATTAATTAAAACATTATATAATTTAAACAAATTAATTATATATATATATATAATTTCCTTCACACTTTTCATTTCAGTCTTTTATCTTTTCGATTTCTTTGTTTTCAGTGTTTCATTTCTAAATATTATTGTTCTTTTATTTACATTTTTTTATTCCGTTTATTTTTAATGTTTTCCTTTTGTGGTTTTTAGTGTCAGATGATCAAAAGTCAACTTGGATTAATATATTAATTTTTTTTTCTTCACTATTGCAGTACAACAAACTCTTGACACAGCTGGCATGTATGAGAACTATGTTCAGCGAAAAATATTGTATGATTCCATGATCGTGTCTTATAAATGCTTATATTTCTCTTCATTTGAATATATTATAATTATATAATTATTTTTCTTTATTTAAGATTAATTTTTAATACTTTTCCAATCTTTAAATAAATTTATTAGTCCCTTTTGTGTCAATGCTTTTGTATTTTTTTTAAATCCATGATTTAATTTTGATTAAATAATTTTATGATCTAAATTTGTAAAGTGTTCGTTTAACAACCGTGTAGTTATTTACTAATATATATTTTATTATTTCATTGAATTATATTAATTTGAATTTTGGTATATATTTTCATTTTTTTATTAGCTTTTATTAGGTATATATAGGAGTAGCGATTAAATTATATCTAGCAACTTTTTTTCTATTTCATGTTATTATATTGTATTATTTTTTATTTACCATTTAATTTATATATATATATATTTCGAGGTGGAAGAGTTGTCCGGAAAGTTATGGAAATTCTAGTCATATTTAGCGAGGATTTTTGTAAATCCAAATTATAGTTGTTAAACTTCAAAATTTTAGGTGTCCTAGATGTTTTTGATTGTGCTGAATCCATTTCTACCATCAAAAACACGATTCAAACACTGCCTCTACAAGACTTTTTGAAATTGTCTTGCCCCCATTCCGGCCTGTGCTGAATCCATTTCTACCATCAAAAACACGATTCAAACACTGCCTCTACAAGACTTTTTGAAATTGTCTTGCCCCCATTCCGGCCACTTTTAACTGTCCAAGCAATTCCAGTCCAAGCAATTCCTCCGTTTCCTTAGACTACTCCTATATTTTTAATAAAAATAAATTTGATTGAAAATAAAATATAGAAATAATAGTAAATTTAAATTTGATTGAAAATAAAATATAAAAATAATAGTAATTTTAAATGTAATTTTGTTTTTTTACTTTTCACTGTGGAAAAGCAACACGAATATATGCATTCTGATTGAAATTAAGATCAGCCTTTCTCCCTCATGTTAGTCCGTGTAATTGTCTACCACGTATCTGTAGATTATACTCTTCACGATAGTCAGTGTAAATAAATCATTACCTCATATCGGTACTTTATAGTCTCTCAAGGTAGCCGGCGTAAATCATTACCACATATCTGTATTTTATAATATTCACGGTTCGCCTCCTCAAATGATGATACAGCAAGACATGGTTTATAATGGCAGCGACACGCCAATCTAACCATGTCACGAGAACCCGCAAAAGCAACCAGAAGTGGCAGTCTTCGATTTGGATCAAAGCAATTTCCAGTATTTTTGGAGTACGTTTGGGCAACCCATTCGATTCTGGTACGTACCTCTAGTTTTCTGGTGCGCACTTTTCCAGGATATTGTATTTGGTTTAATCAGACTTTGCAATCATAGAGAGAGCAGAAGGCCTGCAAGCAAGAGATACCCAAAAGTATCATTGCAGATACCAGAGCTACGAATTGCCACGAGCCGAATATGTGTTTCTTCACAAACTTGACCACAACAACTTTCCATTTTCTCTTATAATACATATTAACATCCTCTATCACTTTGTCTAGAAATTCAACTTTTGTGACATGAACGCACTTACCCATGCTGTTCCATACGCTCGCTACCTCCCCGTCGCCTTTCAGATGGTTGGAGATAATTCCCTTCTCTCTCAACAATCTTACATCTTCTTCGCTGTCAATTATCCCGTTCATGAAATCGATGTACCGGGTGAAAACCAGCGGACCGGGCGCCGCTGAAGCTTCAAATGCCACCAGATTTCTCAAAATTACGTCCGTGTTGGCATCCAATTTTATGCTGGGGAGGTAAAGCGTGGCAGTCTTCTCATCAAATTGTATTGTGGTGAGGTCACCATAGGTAGGGACGAATGTGACTCCGACAGAGTGTAAATCTGCCACGGATGGAATAGCCAGTTCGTCTCGCGTGGGTGGTATGATCTTAACGACGGATTCTTCGCCATTCCCCTCTTCGTCTCCCTCTCCTTCCGCCGATTGGATGGTATCATTTTTGACATGAAGATTGAAGGATCTTAGGCTTAGCAATCGCCCACGCAACTTCGTGAGAAATCGAAGGGGGCGAATGTTTAGAGTGGAGAGAGCCTTCCATACCAATTTACTTAAGGCCGGTCTAACCGTTGAACTGTCTACTGCGTCAGGCGACTCCGTTTCTTCCTCATCAGTTGGCTCTGGATTCTGATTGTTGCAAACATTAGGGACGATGGCGTAGTACAGCACCTCTAGGACGTGCCCTCTCCCATTTATATAGAGATCTGAGTTGTCGGGAAACTCGAAGGTGAAAGGAGATAATTCCTGGCAAACAAACCTTAGCAACCTGGAGAGCGTCTCCTCTGCCTGTACTTTAGAACCCATCTGCAATTCCAAAAGCTTGTGCAATAGAAACAGCGGCAGTTGATTTTCCAGCATAATCACATCTCTGACAATAGAGTTGTGAGCAGCGCTGTTGCCACTCAGATCCAAGACTCGTCCCAGTTGCTTGAACTCCGCGCCCGGGGTATTGTTGGCGTGTCTGATATAAAACTGCAAACATTCAAGAAGGAAAGCGGCGTCCAGTGACATCACCCATGCCAAGGTTTCTTCCTTGTAGTCGATGAACTTGTGATAACAGCTCCGGATTTGCCAGTCGTGCTTCTTAAAATCCTCCACGACGACGGACTGAAACTTGCCTCGTTTGTTGATTCTTTTCTCAAATCTGTGAACAGCTGCAAGTTTGTAGCGCTCCATCTCATAGAGCTCAGATCTCCAGTGGTGATAAGGACCGATGGAAACGGTTTGAGGAATGTACGCTTCGGGCTTCAGTGCAAATAACTCTTTGGGCACATTAAACACGGACGCACAGAAATCCTCATCCTCTTCTTGTTGGAGTATATCCAGGCCTTCGTTAATTTGAATAACCCAAATATTCTCATCGATTTTCTTTTGAACAATGCTAGTGTTGGATTCCATGTTTCAGGGTGAGAGACAACGAGGCGCGTACAAAATTGTTGAGAAATGTTTGGGAATATAGGAGAAAAATTAAACATGTATGAGACTCGTATGTATCCGCGGGGCTTATATAGAGCGAAGGTAGCGGCGGGTCAACACTTCCGCTGGGGGAGGTGACGGGTAAGCTCTAAGGCTTCCGCGTCAACATATGAGTGCTGGTGGCTATTCCGAAAGTAGAGGTTTAAAACTTGAAAGGTGTCTAACGGTTATTATTAATATTAGCGGCGGGTCAACACTTCCGCTGGGGGTGGTGACGGGTAAGCTCTTCTAAGGCTTCCGGGTCAACATATGAGTGCTGGTGGCTATTTCAAAAGTAGAGGTTTAAAACTTTAAAGGTGTCTAACGGTTATTATTAATATTGGTTTAGCCTAGTTGATTATATATATCGTTTTTATAGTTGAATATATATATATCTATATATATATATATATATATATATATATATAAATGATTTTATCATAATTAGACTTTGAAGAATCGTCGTCACCCCAACTCTTACCCTTCATGTCTGTCTTACCATGCGCTAAGTTGAATTAGCTGTGTGATTTCATCTCTTTCGTGATTCAATCCCTGTACGCTGTTCATTGACATGGTCATCGCCACTGGGCTGACGCCTTTGATATGATCTCTCGACGTGGAGGAAATTGCCATGTTGTTTCAGCTTTTTTTTTTTTAACAAATAAATCGAATCGATTTGATATTATCTCTCGATGTGGATGATATTGCCATGTTGTTTCGGTTTTTTGTTTTACAAATAAATCGAATCGAAAGAGACCCCGCCGAAAAATAGAAATAGAAGCCAATTCTGATACAAGCTATCTGCCCCAGGTTTCAATCCTGGGACCTGTGGGTTATGGGCCCACCACGCTTCAGCTTCGCCACTCTCATGACAGATGATGTTGTTTCGGTTTAACGTGAAGAAAAAGGTTCTTGAAGGCAGGTTCCGAATACTTGCCATCTGCCAGAGAGATCTATGAGGTCACCGTGTTGATGTTTCTTCGTCGTGGGTTGGGTGATATTTTATTTCTACTTTTATTTGAATGCGATTGAGGATAATAGTGGACCATTTCCATAGTATTGCGGTTTATTTATTGCATTTTCCCTTTCTTTAACATTTTAATATTTTCTTACTATTCTTTCCAATCCTTAAACTCTGTTTTTTCTCAATGTAATAATTAAAAACAACTTAAAAAATCCAAAAACAAATCTACCCGGGGCATTTCGCCCTTATTTTTTTTCCTATTTCTTTATACCTAAATCCAACGTCCACGCCTATTTTCAGCACTCTTTCAGCTAGCTCCCCCAACAAAACGTGACGCTAACTTCTCCACGTAGTCTAAATATTGGTACTTCCCCTACGTCACGCTAACTTCTCCACGCAGCGATGGTGGCTTACGGCTACGGCCAGACCAAAACCACTTCTCCCTGTTTAAAATAAAATTTCCCCGTATGTTTATTTATTTAATAATTCATCACTTCCCATTTTCAAGGAAAGTCCAAAAAAATGGAACTCTTATGGAACTTTGAACAAATGGCACACATATTTTCATGTTTATCGCTTTGGAAAATAGAGACGTTACGTGTATTTCCCATAGAAATTCAGATAGTAACGTTCATTATCTTTTCAAATGAAAATTCAAACTTTTGATGATCGTTATATGTAAAATTTACCATCAAAAAAAATTTTCGTCCTTATTGAAATAAAAATTATGACAAAATAACAGAATTTTATCATGGCATGTTAAGATGAGGTCCAATGAAGGTTATTTAAATTATAATTACCAAATTTGAATTCGAATTTGAATACAAATTTGTGTAAAATTTAATATTGAAAAATATGAGAATATATATTTTACACATTTTAACATATATATATATTTATTTTTAAATTTGAAAAAATTGAATTAAATTATAATTTTATTTAAAACTTCAAAAAAAATTTATTCAATCTTTTTGTCACAATTCTTATAAAATGGAAAAACAAACTAATAAAATTTAATAACATAAATTACAAAAATGAATGGTAGAATTTAATGTAACCAATAAGATCTTGCATATTAAAATAGATTCAAGTAATTTTCACATATCAAGAAATCCATCTGCCAATCACTATCTCTACTAAATTGAGATTTATTCAAGAATAAGTGTGTGCATATTAACTTTTGTGGTGAACCACAAAAAATAAACTCCTCTATTTAAATTCCACATATGTAATCTTTATTTTCTAGTCAACTACAATGTCTTCCAACATGGTAATCACTATAGTCCAAATATTTAAATTCCACATCAATAATCTTTATTTTCCAATGGTATAATATCTTCCAACATTGTAATCACTATCATTCAAAAATAAATTAAGTGAAAAAAATGTCTCAAATTTTTTCAACTTTTAAATATAAAATTTACTCGTCTTGTATAATATTATAATAAAAAACCAAATATTTTCTAAAACTATTATTTTTTTAATCTTTAACATTTTTAATTTAATTGTGTTTTTTCCTTCCCTACAATATTTTAATAAGAAACTTCTTGTTTTCTATAATTCTTAATCTTTTTAAGTATAAATTTGAGGAAAATTTCTCTAACGTTTTTAATTCACGGCTGTTTTAAGAAATTCATTGTTTTTTACCTTTTTAATTTATTTTTTTAATAAAAATTCCGTAGCCCGTGAAAATAACGTTTTTAATTCAGAAGTAAATGTGCTCTGTAAGAAACTTGTTTTTTACCTTTCTAAATTTTTTCTCAATTTTGTACCGTGTGAAAATAAAAGAATTCGACTAATTATTACACGTACTAAATAGTATTAGCATAAGGAATTATTTTAGTCGATATGATTTAAACTCATTAATCGAAGAAAATTTTGTTCAAACCAATAATCATCTTTAAAAGTGTATAGGTAAAAAATCACCTAGCATTTAAGATATCTAATTATAGGAATTCATGACTTGTGTTTTGCTCTCATGTTAGATTTAAAGTGAAATCTATTTTTAAGCAACCTTGACAATGAAGTGATTTGCTCAAGGTTGTTTTTACTCGTGTCATAAACTCGGTGCTTATTAAAAATTCGTGTTATTTCCATTTTTGGTCATGATATCTAGTTCATGCCTAGTCTAGAATACATTAGGTTTTGGGAGCAGAGAGATATGTGCTATTCTATCAAATTGGACTTGGTTGGATCTTAGTTTTGTGTTATTTATGTCTGGTTTGGTACAAAACCAACTTAATGACTTTACAAGGCCAGAATCCTTCTTAAGATCATGGAATTTAAGCTGATAGAGTTTAGAAATGCGTAAGGGTCATGACCGAATATTGTAGGTCACATGCTTTGGCAATTGGGGTTCAACCTGATAATCCTTGGACATATTTAGGTAGATTATGCTTTATAAAGTTATCCATTTACTTCCTTATTTTGTCTCAGTGATGCTTTCTCTACAATACCACATCAGTGCAAACCAACTTAGGAATATATTTTTATATTCCTTCTATGCAAGTTATTTGTGAGTTTCCTGTCTTATTCCAACTTTAGAACCTGACCATAATGAGTGAGATATTTTTGAAAATCCATCAGTGCATACTCTCATGTGTGTTGTTCCTTATAACCAATAACTAGCTAAAAGCTTTACCAAGCATGCATATCTATGCAACACTAAAATATGGCTATAGTAAAAAAGACTATCTACATTCCAAATAAAATTAAAATATGATTCAAAAATTGATTAGATGGTTGCAGATCATAGTGGTATTTGGAGTGAAAATCAATCAAATTTCAAAATGTTTTCCTGTAATCTACATTGAAGATTTCAAAGTATTCTGAAATATATTCCCAAAATTTTATTAAATGATAGAAAGTTCCATATAAATTCAAAATTAAAATTCAAATGTGATTGGAAGATTTATTAGATGGTTGCGGACAAGAATGGTTTTCGAGCATTGTCTTTATATCTAGGTGTAACTCCTAGTGTAAAAAATAATTTAAGGCATTTCCAGCAGAGGAAAAACATGCAAATCCTGGTAAAGTGGATCAGGTAAGTCACCTGTTTGCTTCACACACATGATGCTCCAAGGAAAAAACGACACATCATGATGATAATTCATTATGTGGATATATCAATTTCTAGAAATCTTGATTTTAATATTATAAAATAGATGCTTACAAAATTGTTGCATTAGAAAACTTTTGAGGTCTAAAATGGGCCTCCTAAGAAAAATGTATAGCCAAAATAAACTTTATAAGAACGAATAGGATTAGAGATGACAATATCAACCGTGTGGGATGATTCACCATTTTTGGAGTTAAAAAGTAAGAAGATTAAAAAATAATAAAATAATAAAACTATTTTTTCAACTTGTATTTTCAACTTATCTACCTAATGTTTTACTCAAATTTCGAGCAGGAGAACTCGTTGGATGAAAAATTTAATTTTTCATCCAAGGAGTATCTATGTTGCATACTTTCGATGGACCTTGCTACACGAAAAATGAGAAATAAATGAAAACACATGAGTGCAATCACACGTTTTCATGTATTTCTCATTTTTCTTGTAGTAGAGTCCATCAAAAGTATGCAACATGGGTACTCCTTGGATGATGAATCAAATTTTGCATCCAACGAGTATTTCCGCTTGAAATTTGAGTAAACCCATAGGGAGATAAGTTGAAAATCCGAGTTGATTTTTTTTCTTTTTTCCCTCTAAAATTTGATAATGTAATCTAAAATTATTTTATTATTCCCACTATTATTTTATAATTTCCTTAGGAGACCCATTTTAGACTTCAAAGTCCCCCCTAATGTATACCTAGTCGAATATCCATATCAGTGTCTGGAAATCCTGGTTATGAGTATCAATTTCAACATTAGTGTTTGGAAATCCTAATTTTAATATTATAAAATATAGAATCACAAACCTTTTGGATGCCTCAATCAATATTAGCATCAGTTTTTAAATGCTCCAATTAATATCAGCGTCAATTTCTGAAAATATTGAAATTCGTGTTACAAAATACAAACTTACAAATTAGTTTCATACCTAAATCAAAATCAATATCAACTTCATTTGTTCCATTTGTTCCCATAGTCTCATTAGATGTATTTATTATAATTTCTTTAAGAAAAATCACTATTGTTTTTAATTTTAATTTCATTCAAGGTTTTTTTTTCAATTTTAATTTTGATGTTGATATTGATTGAGGCATCCAACAAGTTCATGATTCTGTATTTTATAAAATTAAAATCAGGATTTCCAGAAACTTATATTGATAATCAAGATTTCTAGAGACTGATATTGGAAGAGGTATGCAACAAATTTGTAAGTATGTATTTTATAATATTAAAATCAAGATTTCCAAAAACTGATATATTCAAGTCATTTCCATAAACTGATATACTACACAAGTTTGAGAGAAGAGTAGAATTCACATGACTTTGGCGAACACAAGAGTTTCTAAGCAAGGTAGTCTTGTCATTCCCACCTTTCATCACTTGCTAGGACTCAAAGTTATGATAGACAAATGTTTTGGATTTATACATAACAACATGGTATTAGTTGATGATGTTGTATATTTTGAGGTACCAATGGACTATTTATATATGATTATGTTTTTTTTAATAGTATATGAACATATTATACAATTGATTGTTTAGTGATCAATAGTCACATTTTTTATATGCTTATATAGCGTCTACAATATGTAATTTTCATATTTATTAATGGAATTTATAATAGTTTATTGATTGCATTTTCTTATTTATTAATTTAAAAATTAGAAATTTAAAAAATAATTATAATTATAATTTAAAAATACATATTAATTTAAAAATTATATTTTAAATAATTATAATTAATAAATATATTTTTTTACTGATGCTTCATACATAATTATTATTAATAATTAAACTTTAATTTATTACATTTATAAAATAAAATTAATTGTAATGTTATTTTTACAATCCAATATTTATGAACAATTTTTTTTTTTTTAATTATAGTTGATTTTATAGACCCATAAGTGATATATTTTAATTTTATTATAAATATTTTGAAATTTTTATTTAATGATTACATGTTGCAATATATGTTTTGAAAATTAATTCCAAAGATTAATTAGATATTATTATAGGTCATAACTTTCTAATTTCTATGCTTGATTATGACAAGAAAGGTAGTTTTGTTTAGATATTTGTACAATTGATTTTCGTTCATAGTGACTATTTTTTAGACATGTTTTATAATGCATTTTGTTTATTTTTATGTTTTCTATAGGTAGGGACTATGCTCGTAGCCCTTGTTTGAATAAGAATTTAGTTAGAATGAATATGTATGAACTATATATGCAATAGAAAAATATTTATGGTAATTTTATAATTATAGTTTCAACCATATTAAACTTCGTAATTTATAAAAATATCTTTGCATTTTTTATTTAAAGTAAGTTGTTTTGCATGTCATTTCATATATAATCTTTTTATGTAGGTTCACCAATACATAATCTATAATAAATGTCACTTCATAAAAATAAACATCATGATGATAACCATCTAACAAACATAAACATCATATGAAATACACATTCAAATTCATTAATATCATCTAATTATATACACCTCTAGAACATATAAACATCAATAGCTAGCACAGATCTAACAGGGCATCATCATCATGATCACATCTAACACAACACAAGCATTGTATAACATCATCACCACACACATCCTCAAATATACATCTCATACTATCAAATAATTGTTATAACATACACATATATCTTCAAGCACATTAAATGAACATATCTAACATGACTTGAAAATATAACATCAACACCAACATATAAATTAAGTAAATTAACATGAACATAGAAAATGCACTGTATATATAAGTCAAATAACTACATCAAATCCAATAATTGTTGTAAAATCTATGATACAACAGTAGTAATGGCTATGTGGTCTATAGTAGAAGACAATGGATGGTCAATTTCCTGATTAAGAGTCGAACTATGAGGCGGGGGAGGTGGTTGGCCTACTATCTAAGGAGAAACATGAGGTAGTGGGTGATCATGAGGTGAATGAGGAGGAGGTGGCCGAGTACTACTAAAAGGATCACCATCATCTTGATCATTATCTGATGGGGTTGTACGTCTAGGTGAAGACTGTGTATTTGATGCATGGCCATCCCAAGGCGGTGAAGTACTACAAGAAGGATCACCACCCTAATCATTATGATCTGATGGGGTATTAATGCGTGAAGACTTTGTATCTGTTGCATGGCAATGATCCCTCCTCAATGCCAATATAAATTTTTTAGCTTCAACAATATGACTCATAAGACTCATCATACCATGTGACAAGTATGTACAAGGCTCCATGAACCTAGGATCTTTCCTAATATCTCGAGCCCTCATAGGGCAGGCTCTCACCTTAACCAAAATTCTAGAGATTAGAAACCCAACTCCATCCTGAATATAATATTTGGTCTATGGCGTGGTCGCATGCCTACGTGTATCGAATCAGGATGTTCCTCACCCTCCACAGCCTCGACCATCTCTACATATCCATGTGATGGGGGAGGAATGTCCCTCTGTCTACAAAATATATAGTACACAACAATAACTAGACAATTTCATTAAAAAATTTAATAAAACAAGTTAAAGAACATGCTATAATAAACTTTATTCTAATTAATTAAGACAACAAAATGAAAGTAGATTAATTTAAAGAAAACACTAATATTACATATTTCATCTACTGGCTCATCCTCTTTGAATAGGATGTTGGGACATTGTTTCCAATCCATACTTGTGTAAGGAAATGACACAGTGATGAGCAGGTTGTCAGCCTCACTGCCTAGTAGCCCTAGTGCATCAACAAAAATCTTGGTTGGATACTATGGCTAGCTCCTCTTAGGCATCATCTCACCCCACATATACATCTGCACCTTAGTCATCGGCCTAGGAGGGTGACAATCAAAATTAGGCCTCGTCTCTGGAAACCTCTCAAAAAATAAGCAAAATAGTTTTGAAGCAAAATGGAATTCTTCCCTCTCATGTATCATAGCATGACATCTATCTAAAGCTATACAATATTTTTTCCAATAATGGTAGACCATCTGATACATCACGGCCTCTAAACCAAAGAATTAACATAAAACAAAAGAGGGTAACTAATGCACTACACATCACTAGTATAGTGTGGAATGGTACTCACTAATAGTGATAGGCACCTAACCTCCACTGCACCAAAAGAAACAATTTGTATCTATCGACTAGTCACCTAAAACTTTGTTGGAGAAACTACATGATCCCCAACATATATTCGAGAGTATACAAGATGACTCTCTACTGCAACACCATGGGGAACATTAGGGAACTCAGGAAAATCATCCCATCTCCTCGATAGCCCAGTGATAAAATGAATTTTCTCCTTAATGGGATGAAACCACATGGGACTGACATACAAAGATTATGGGTGGAATCCCACCAATGGATCAGTTGTGCCAAATACCTAGAGTGCCCCTTAAGGGATGTAGCCTCCTCATAGTACTTATGGAGGCCTACATTCCTCAAGAGGCCTTCGCTCTCTATAGTAATAGGATGAGGGTACAAACCCCACTCCCTCTCTCATTCCTCCCACCCTTGTACCATATTGTACTGGTTAACTCTATGCTCTTATATTTATCCTCTCCCCTTTCATGTCTCTACATGATTAACATATAAAATACATTATCCTCATACATAAAACATAAAAAAATTATTAAATGCAAAATGTGCTTATAAATATTGACATATAAATTTCAATTAAAACAATAATCAACCTCGATGATTTGAAAAAGCAAGAACACACAGGACATAGTGCGCCAAAAAATAGGAATGCACCGCAAATAGTGTATATATTGACTTCATGTATCGCTTTCAGTTTGCATTCATACATAAAATCAATTATTTTTATTTTGCATTGTGGTGCATTGACATAACAGTGTGCAATGGTTCATTAAATTTACGTTGACACAATGCACAAAACGTTCAGTTAACGAATCCATAGAGCTATATTTTTTTAATATTGAGTGATGTGTTTGGAAAAAATAAATGCACCAGGAAGTTATTTTTACCAGACACACAGCCATAAAAATTATAATTTTTAAAGTGGCGTGTCATAGAATTTAAAAACCCAGTAAGTTTACATGGTGCACTATGAATGGTATGAGCCGAATTTATTGAACGCACCATGCAAAAAAATTAATTAATATTAATAATGTCATGCTTTTTTACTTAATTTTTAATTCGAGTCTATCAGAAAATTACTTTAGGGAGAAACATAGACATTACTTGGATATTTTCTCTTTAGGGAGGCCTTGTTGCCACATAAATGAAAAAAAAAAACAAATTTGACCACCATTTAATAAAAATCGAAAGGTACATAGTGAGCAACGAACGAAATGATGGCAAGCAAGGGAAGCACTGATAGCAGGCAACTTCATAGAGGGAAAAGTTGCACCAGTGCTTGTTATGCAACCAACTCACAAAATAGAAGAAGAGATAGATCATTGACTTCAAAATAAGCCTCTTTGGGGGGGCAACCTCCTTTACATTACACAAACGAATAATTCTTAGATGATACAAATGACAAAACCTCCTTTCTATATATAGGAGTCTAAGGGGTCACAATATAATCAGAGTTGACATAAAAATAATAATGTAAGGGCACAACAATAATGGGGGTTGCACTAATAATAATAAGGGGCTACACTAGTAGTATAGGGACCTAACATGCCCCTCTCCTTCAAAAAGTGTTGTCCTCAATGCTTGAGTAGTTATGGAAGCTTATGTATAAAATTATCATCCTCCCATGTGGAATCTTCAGCAGGTAAGTTCTTCCACTTGATGAGATACTCTGAAATTGATCAATTTCGTAGTTGTCGGGCTCTTGTTTCTATGACTACTTTAGGTTCGAATATGATTTTTCCTTCCTCATCAAGTTTTGGAAATATTGTTTGAAATGGGAGCTTCTCACTTATAACCTTCTTTAAGTATGAAACATGGAGAATTAGGTGCAGTGGGGAAGATGTTGGAAGCTCCAATTCATATGCCATAGTATCAATATTTTGTGAAACCTTGTAAGGACCATAGTACTTTGGTGATAATTTATTATCATTATTAGCTTGCTTGAGTGAAATTTTTTTGTATGGTTGTAGCAGTAAAAATACCTAATCGCCTATATAAAAACGTCTTTTATTATGATGTTGATATACATTTTGTTTCATTCGATTCTGCGCCAAAGTGAGCTTATCCATTAAGAGTTGGAGAAATTGTTGTTGATGGTCGATGTGATATTCCACTTCTTAAACCTTAGAATTTTCTCTTAAAGATGATGTGATGGATGGTGTATGATATCCATATAGTGCCATAAATGGGGTCATTTTTGCTGCAGTAAGGAAGGAAGTGTTATACCACCATTCAGTGAGAGGTGACCAATTGACCCATTGTGTTTGTTTATCATATACAAAGCAACAAAGTTATCCTTCGAAATATTTTTTCACTCTCTCTATTTATCTATTAGATTGAGGATGACAAGATGAGCTATGAGATAATTGAGTACCTAGACAAGAAAATAATTCCTTTTTCTTATTGATATGTCCTTTTATCTTGAGAGTTTGAGGAGTGGTAATTCCTGCCAATGTATTACAAGATATGGTCGAATTCATTTCTTATTTCTTTGGGGTTGGTCCCTGGTGTATATCCTCTTCTTTTGATGTTCCTTGATCCTTTTCTTCCTTCTCTTCACAATCTATGTAGAATAATTTCTTCTGAGCACACTTATGACCTTTAGTGTATTTTCTATCACAACTGTAACAATTCCTTTTTCTCTTTTTTCAACCAATAGGTGTGGTGTCAACCTTGTAGGTTGTGGAAGGCTAGGAGCAACAAAACTTCCATCTTTATAGTTATGAGTGGTAGGATTTCTTGTTTCCATAAATTTTCTTTCATTTTTTCTTGCCAACTTGTATGCCTTCTCCAATGGATCAGGTTCCCAAAGGAAAACCTCATGTTGGATGTTATCCTTTAAAGTCCCTATGAAGACACAAACCCTTTTCTTCTCTGAATATCATTTACCCTTATATTCAATTTTTGGAATTCCTCAATGTGCCTTGCCATTGAACCCTTTTGTTTGAGATTTATCAATTAGCTAAAGAAGGTTTTTCTCTCTATGTCCTCATAATGTGCTATCATTTCCTCCATGAAAATGGACCAAGTCGCCATTTTTTTACGAGAGCAAAGAAATCAATACCATGAAAACTGACTGGGTTCTAAATATAAAGCTACAATATGTACCTTTTGTGTATTTTTCACATTATGGAGATCAAAATATTTCTCCATCTATAGTATCCATGTTATAGGATCCTTGCCATAAAAATTCCTCATATCGATCTTTTGCATATGGTGGATGTTCAATCCAATGTTAGATTCTATGAAATCATGATTAGAATTTATTTTGATCTCATCATGAGTTTCCTCTACTACCTTTTCGCCATTAGTAGGCCTTCCTTGTAGCATCTTTCTCCCACCTTCCTTCAAACCTTCCATGTCTTTCTTCAAATCTTACATGCCTTCCTTCAAATCTACTTCCATACCATAGATATTAGCTTCCATGGCACAAATAACACTATTTATCTTAACTTCAATTTCATTCTTCAAATCATCCATCCAGTTCTTCTTACTAGATGTTTCTATTTTCTTGATTCAAGTCATTATTTTTCTTGCTTTTAGGAGCTCGATATTTAAACGACTGTAACTCTGTAATTTCGAACCTCCAAGTTCTAAAATTTCAGCCTCGGGTATCCCTTTGCATTCTATTTCCAACCCCACAAGTCTGATCGAGATTGGATTCTCCAAGAAAGATTTATGCCCAATCTCCCACAATGACCTGCTTATAGACTATTTCCATAGAGTGAAATTGTATGACATTCCACGTGTTACATTTTTGACCTTTGACCCTAAAAGCAATATCCAAGAAACTACAGTTCGTCCTCTTTCTATCACTTCTTTCAAAATTCGAATCAGATGCTAAGAGAGAAAGTTATGATGATTTCCCAATGTCACATGTTTGAGATGGAATTCAGGAGCCTGCAAAAACCCTAACTTTCTGAGTTCATATCTCCGAAAATATACGAGACAAGATTTGAAATTCGGCCATGACATTCATCACGATTTTGGCACAAATGGGTTTTAATTTAATTTTTGAAGCTTCGTAGAAAAAATGTTATAGCAAAAATTCCACGACGACCTGTTTTAAGAAGCGAAACCCTAGAATCCAAAGCTCTGATACCAAATGTTATGTAACCAAGTCACAAAATAGAAGAATAGATAGATCAATGACTTCAAAATCAGCCTCTTCAAGGGGGAAACATCCTTTAAATTACACAAATGAACAATTATTTGATGATATAAATGACAAGACGTCCTTTCTATATATAGGATTCGAAGGGGTCACGATATAATCAGAACCGACATAACAATAATAATGTAATGGCACAACAATAACAATAGTGAGCTTACATGCGGCACAACAATACAATAAGGGGGTTTCACTAATAAAAATAAGGGGATACACTAGTAGTATAGGGACCTAACAGTGCCTGAGAGATCTGTAGTACTGCAAATGGTAAAACTGAATTTTATGACAGATAAGGTTTTTTTATTTAACTTTGTTCCACTGTGCTCAAAATCGATGCACCAGTGCAACTTATTTACTAAGAACACCACATTTTTTAAAATTAAAAACCTACTTATGTTCACCATTATTTATGTAGAGGGGCGTTTCAAAACAGGAAGATCTCTAGTGCTTCTTGAGAGTATAGCACCAAAATGGTGAAAATGAATTTTAAGACCGATGGCTTTTCAAATTTAATCTTTATCTAGTGCTATTGAGAAGTATACACACCAGTGCTCTAGTTTCACCTAACATACAACTATTTTAAATTAAAAACATTGGAATTGTGCACCATGTTGTATATGCACTGTGAATTCTAAAAATGTTAAAGCATGGAGGCTTCATGGGAGTATAACACAAGAATGGTAAAAATGAATTTTACAACTGATATTTTTTTTAATTTACACTAGTCCAATGTTATCGATTAGTATACACACCAGGGTTAAAAAAAATTAATCCTTGAATGTTGCACCATTGTCTTTTAAGCACCGGGATGTAAAATTCTATTATTCACATTGATGCTTATTATATGAGTAGCATAATATTTTTCTTTTAAATTAAAAACCTTTCCATGGTGCACCATGATTTTATGCACTGGGGCTTTCGTAAAATGGGAAAGCAATGATGTTTTATGTGAGTATAACACCAAAATGGTGAAAATGAATTTTACGACCGACATTTTTCTAAATTTCACCCTTGTCTGATGCTATTGAATAGTATACACACCGGTTCTCCTTATATATGTAGCACAACATTATTTTTATTTGTATAAAAAATAACCCTACAACGATGCACCATTTTATATTAAGCACTGGGGCCTCTAGTTCAATCAATGGAACTAGTGCATATAATATAATCAACACAATGCATTTTTAAAATAAATCCCCACAACGGCGCACCATATTTTTTATGCACTGAGGCGTTCTTATATAGGTTTAGCACTAGGGCATCATGATATGATAAAACTGGACTGGGAAAAATGATTTTTACAACTGACATTTTTAAAATTTAACCCTTTTCCAGTGCTACTGAGTAGTATATGCATCAGTGTACATTATTTAATTAGTGCACCATTATTCTTTTTATTTTTCTAAAAAATAACTCTTCCGTGGTGCACCATATGTTATTAATTCCTCGTTCACCATATGTTATTAAGTACTAGGTATTCTGTTGGGTGTGGAGCCTGATTATCTTGTTTATTCAGAGGTATTGTTGCATTGGACCCCATTTCATAAAGTGGTGGAAATGCTTCTCATTTATGTGCACTGCTAGGGAGGTCCAGGTAGGGGCAACATCTATTATTGGGAGCCTCCCCTTGGCAGGGGATTGGGGGAAGTGCCAATGAAGCTAAAAATAGATGTAAAATTGCCTTGTAAAATGTTGTAATTTCGCAATCAATCTGGGCCATTCATTAGGCGAAATATGCATGTAGAAATTATGTACAATTTAGGGCTTTTTGCCCTAGAAGGAAACCCCTCCCTATAAATGAGGGAATTGTATTGTGTCTATGTATATGTGTATTTTGAGCAAGAAAGAGAGAGGATATTGTGTGAGAGCGAAGATGGAATTACAACGGATCTACTGTAGGTTGTATCTCTTCATTTTGTTGGATAATATAAAAGGAAGCACTGGTTGTTTCTCCATGGACGTAGCCCAAATTGGTGAACCACGTATATTTGTGTCTCTCTTGTTCTATGTGTTTTCTATGTTTATATTTCTGCAATATTTTATGTGTTCCATTACTTTGTAATATATAATTTTCTAACATCTTCATGGGAGTACACCACTAGATTGGTGAAAATGAACTTTACGACTGACATTTTTTTATTTAACACTAGTTCGATGCTATTGATTAGTATAGGCATTGGTGTTGTGTCATTACTTAACACACCATTATTTTTTATTTTTATGTCACTGCAAGTGACATCTAGTATTGGGTTGAAGCCATTAGTTCTACTCGTATGAGTAAATTTTTGTTTTTTTACAAATTCCAACTTTGATTTTATGTAAAATTTTGGGTTGGCATTCTAAATATTGATATTATCTAGACTTGTGTATCTGCCCAATTTAGCTATTTGATTTCTATTTTTTTATTTTTAAAATATAATTTTACAATAAAATTGTATTTTAATAAAAATTTAATATACAAAAAAAAATTATCACCTTCGTAAACACACAAATTATACCCAATAACAATTTAGAAAAATTCCTCACAAATTTAAAACAAAATTCAGTGAAAAAAATTGTTAGATAGTTAGAGTACGTGATTCAACATCTTTTTTCAAATTTGGAGTACTCGTCGCTGGTCTCACAATAAGATTCCACAAGAAGTTATATACGATCAGAGCGAAATTCAACAAATTTTTCAAATCTTGAGGACATTGTTGCCAATATCACAATAATATTCTAGGATTCCAAATTGATTAACCATTTGCATGTTTTACCATAAAATCTAAAGAGATTTGAAAATGTATAAAAGAATGAAATCAAACCCTTCAATAATGCACCATTTTATATTAAGAACTGGGGCCTTTAGTTCAATTAACGACACCAGTGCATATAATATAATAAGTGCATCGCTATTTCTAAATTAAAAACCGCACAATGGCGCACCATATTATTTATGCACCAGGAAATTCATATGGCGTTTTAGCACCAGGGCATTGTGAGAGTACAACACAAGACTGGGAAACATGATTTTTTCGACCAATTTTTTTTTTTAAATTTAACCCTTTTCTGGTGCTATCGAGTAATATATGCACTGGTGCACCTTATTTTTTTATTTCTATAAAAAGTAACTCTACCATGACGCACTATATGTTATTAAGCACTAGTGCGTATATTTATAATAATGCAACGGTCCATTATCGTATTATAGACACATTGTTAAAAAACATCTTCTAGAACATTTTCCTGCCAAAATCCACTAGTGACCTCTGCTACAAATAGAATTTTGGGGTATTGTATAGGGGCTTCCGCAAAAACCTCACTAGAGGGTATTTTACTTGTAGTAATTCTACAAATATTGACTAAAAATCAAAGGGATTTTGATGATAAAACTAAGTCTAGGGTAGCATATGAACACAATATTGAGATTAAGGAGAAAGGTATCAAAAGTTCTAGACGGTCCAAGGGTGTTTCCCAATAGGACTATAATTCAGCAAGGAGTACTAGAAAAATGGATTACTCCACATTTGAATTTGGTAGTATCCCTTGTGTATCACCAGACTGAAATACCAAAAGTAGATTTGATAGGGAGGATTGGCAAGTGGAGTTAAGGAAAATCAAACCTCCAACTTTTAATGGAGAAAACAAGAAGACAGAGGAGGAAGAGACATGGTTGTTGGAGATGAGAAAATTTCTTTGGTTTTACAATTACTCTTCAAACCTAGAGGCCATAATTTACATGTCATTTGAAGAGCAACACTAACCTCTGGTGAGACCATCTCAAAGAAATAAGGAATTTGGATGAAATTAAAATCACCTGGATGAAATTCAAAGAGTATTTCCAAAGGAAATTTCTATCTGAATGTTATTATGAGCGAAAAAACACAGGAATTTTTCAAGCTTCAACTGGGAAATATGATCATGGAGGAGTATGGTCGAAAATTCACTGATCTACTGAGGTGTTTGAAAATTATTAAGGATGAAAAAGTTAAAATTAAGAGGTATATTAGTGGATTTCCCTTTTCTTACACAGAAAAGTTGAAATATGATGAACTTAAGACCCTTGAGGAAACTATGAGGAAAGGGAAACAATTGTATGAGAAAAATAATAGGTCAATTTTGTAGAGAACTATAGGAAGAAAGAAAAATAATTTCATGGAGCAAAGGAAAAAGGGGTTTAAACCCTCACAGTTCAAGAACAATTTGTAGGCATGCCAACAAGAGAAATTAGCTCCCAACGAGCCAAAAGGGGGATATTTTTCAAATAAGAAGCCTCAACTTCCATCAATTAAATGTTAGGGCTACTAAGGGGATCATAGGTACAAATATTATTCTCACAATGAAGAGAAGATGAAGACTATGCACAACATATAGGTAGTGGCTACTATCAAAGATGTGGATAGGGGTATGCCCAAAATCTATGCAGCTTTGGATAACCAATAAGTGTAACATCAGGAACATATCATAGAAGTTGAAGGTAAGCTCAATAATCAATTCATTATTATTTTATGAATGTGAAATTGGTTGAAAATTTTAATTTAAAAAAAAAAACTAAATATTTGAAATCATAATTAGTACAATTTTCTACAAGTGTAAAGAGAAGGATTATAGAATTATACAAAGAATTCCTAATTAATAGGCATGGGTTGAGCACCAAATCTTAATTAAATGTAATTTCACTGGGAAATTATGACTGTTTGATTGGCATGGATTGGTTGGAAGAACACCATGCAATTCTCAATTGTTGCATTAATTCTATTATTTCTATGCATGGTGACAGACAATGGAGATAGCTCCAAGGGATTCCCATACCAATATCTATTAGAGAAATATCGACTATGCAGTTGAAAAAGAATTATAGGAAAGGATGCCAGATCCTTAGAGCTAATATGGAGGAAACAAATCTAATCTAGAGATTTTCCTAGTGTTACGATAATTTGCTGATGTATTTGCAGAGATACCAAGATTGCCTCCAAGAAGGGATATTGACATTTCAATTGATATTGTTCAAGGAGTGGTCCCCATTTCTAAGACATCATATAGAATGAGTACTCCTAAGCTTAAGTTACAGATGCAGTTAGAAGAATTATTGAAAAAGGGATGCATATGCCCTAGTGTATCATCATGGGATGCCCCACATCTTTTCATCAATAAGAAATATGGAACTCTATGTTTATTTATTGAATTTTGGAAATTAAAAAAGGTTACTGTAAAAAGTAAATATCCATTGGCGAGAATCGATGATCTCCTCCATTAGCTTTAGTGGGAGGAATATTTTATAAACTTGATTTAAGATTGAGATATAACCAGGTGTAGATCAAGGAAGAGCATATCAGTAAAATAACATTTCAGACTCATTACAAACATTATGAGTTATTGTGGTACCTTTTGGTTTATCTAGTGCACTAAGGGTGTTTATGTGTTTAATGAATTGTCTCTTTAGAGAGTATTTAGAGAAATTCATTTTTATCTTTCTGGATAATATTTCAATATTATTCTAAATCTAAATAGGAGCATAAGGAACATTTGAGATTAGTCTTGGAAGTACTTAGAGAGAATCACTTGTATGCCAAACTGAGTAAATGTTCATTTTTTATCATAGATAGATCCACCATTTGGCCATATTATTTCAAAAGAAGGAACAACAGTGAAATTTGAGGAAATTAAGGCTATTAGTGAATGGGAAGCTTCAAAGAATGTTATATAAGTCTAGTCCTTCATGGGATTAACTGGTTATTATAGGAGGTTTATTAAAGGCTTATCTAGGATAGCACATCCCATTACATCTTTAAATGAAAAGGGTATGAAATTTCAGTGGACATTTGAGTGTGAAAAAAGTTTTCAACAATTTAAATCTTTATTAACTAGAGCTCTAGTATTAAGAATTGTTGATCCAAATGAAAATTTCCATGTATGCACTAATGCATGCAAAGATGAGCTAGGTGGAGTGTTCATGTAAAATGGGTATGTAATTTGTTATGAATCCATAAAACTAAAGGAGAATGAGAAGATTATGTTTCCCATGGCTTATAACTTGCAGTAATTATTCACACACTTAAAATTTGGAGGCATTATCTCATGGGCCCCAAATTTGAATTTCAGACTAATGATTATGGGCCACAACATTTAATTGAGCAACCAAATTTTATTGCATAACAAATCAGGTTGTTAGGATTACTAGTTGATATGATTTTGAAATAGGATACATTAATGGGACAGAAAATCAAGTGGTTGATGCACTCATCTAGAGAGTTCATGTTATGCATGCCACATTAATTAGCAAGTATAAAAAATGTTTGATGGGTAGAAGTGTACAAGTCGGAAATTGAACTGACAATATATGCAAATTAAAAGTAACCTACAATAAGGTACAACATAGTAAAAATTACAGTATTATGAAATGCGTCAGGAAGATATTCTTTTATATGAAGGGATAATTTATGTGCTAGATGTGCCAACAATGAAAGAATTTATTTGATAGGAAATACATAGGGTACTGTATGTTGGTCATCCAAGATACCATAAAACTTTAAGAACAATCAAACAAGAAATTTTATTGGCTAGACTTGAAAAAGGAAGTGGCTAATTATATCTCCAAATGCTTATAATTCCATAGTGTTAAAGTCAAACATAAACATCCAGCTGGTTTGATTCAACCAATTTCCCTTCTTGAATGAAAGTGGGAGGTGGTATCAGTTGATTTTATTACTAAGCTACCTTGAACAGCAAGAAGACATTACTCCATAAATGGTAGCAGTGGATAAGATTGCTAAGTCTTATCATTTTATTTTGATGAAATCAATGCATAAAGAAGCAAATATTGCATATATTTATATGTGAGATATTACTATGCTTCATGGAGTGCCTAAGACAATAGTTTTAGATAGAGATTCAAAATTCACATCCAACTTTTGGATGGCTTATTTAAATGATTGGGCACTAATTTAAATTTTATCATAGTGTATCATTCAAATTCTAATGGATAGATAGAGAGGTTAAGTCATATTATTGAGGATATGTTACAAATGTGTGTGTTCAATAAACCATATAAATGGGAGGATTTCATCCATTTAGTGGAATTTTCATATAATAACCAGTATGAGGCATCATTAAAATTGAGTCTGGTTGAGGCTTTCTATGGTAGAAAATGTAATACTCCAGTGACTTGGAGTAACACAATAGACAGAATCGTGGTTGGTCCCGAATTTCTCAAGAATATGGAGGAATAGATAGTTAAACAATCAAACATAATTTGAAAGTTTTCTAGGATAGGAAGAAAACCTATGCAGACAATAATATAAGAAAGAAGGAATTCAAAGTGAGGGAGCACGTATTTTTGAAATTGAAAGCAAATAAGAGCTTAATAAAATTGGGCAGTTGTGCCAAGTTGGCAACAAAATATTATGGTCCATTTGAGAGCCTAGAAAAGATATGCCCCATCGCATATAGGCTTCAATTACTTGAATCTTTTCATATTCATGGCATCTTCCATGTTTCATTTCTTAAGAAATATAATTCTAACACTAATAATGTTATTTTTTGGAAAATGATTTAGGTGGAACTTGAGGGAGAGTTCCAAGTTCAATAGGTGTGAACCTTGGAAAACAAGGTCAAGGTGTTATGGAATTGATCCATCGACATGGTAAAGGTGCAATGGACTGTATTTGGTCCTGAGGATGTAACTTGGGAACAAGAAGAAGTCATGAGTGAAAAATACCCTCACCTTTTTTACTAACATATCGTAGATATTTGTATATATGATGCATTGAGGATAATGCATAAAATAAAGGCGGGGGGTGAGGGGGGGCATGTAATACCCTTACCTATTTTGACCATGTAAATATGTGTGCTCTCCATATTAGGCTAGTGATATGGGAATACTTTTCATTGTTAGGCCAGTGAGCTGAAATTATAAGATGTGGCATGCATGTCAATGTAGTGAATTCAAATAGATTTTGGGGCGAGTTGCTCAAATCATTTTATGCTAATTTTGGCTAAGCATATGAGAATGCCAAAATGTAAATATTGTATATTTATATATTTTTCAATTTAACAATAAAAATAAGGTTGTTTTTGGATCGCACTCCATGGAGAGAGTATAGGGGATGTAACTCCAAAGTAAAGAGGCAATAATTGGGTGGTAGAAAAGTGTGCACCTTGGGGCCATGTGGTTTGAGTTAGTGCCACATGGTCAGTTGGGGCCATGCATTTAAAAAGGGAATGGTTTTTATTGATTATTCATTCAGTATAGATTCAAGGAATTGAGTTTGGGACTAAGGAGCCAGTGAGTCCTAAATGGGCTCTAGAACCAGCTCGGGAACATATATTTAGTTAATCATACTAATTAGATGCATATGAATTTTATGTGAGCCCTGGTGGCTCTGAGGGTTTGTTGGTCTTGATTATTTCTTATTGCCATCGAATTCAAGTGGGGAATCTAGTTGGAGATAGCTCGTGAGTAATAGT
This sequence comes from Pinus tabuliformis, assembly GCA_031772625.1. Classification (NCBI taxonomy): domain Eukaryota; kingdom Viridiplantae; phylum Streptophyta; class Pinopsida; order Pinales; family Pinaceae; genus Pinus; species Pinus tabuliformis. Next base: position 456,608,888 of record CM062809.1, on the reverse strand, counting down.
TGGTGCTCTGAAACCGGTTGTGGTCATTTCAATTCTACTTCGACAATTTGGACACCAGACAATATTGAATCTCTTGACATTGCAGGTTGAGACTCTATGGCCACCCATAAGATACCTTGAAAGGTGGGCATAGTCGAGCGATTTGGGTTATGACACTTGGGTGTTGGTGAGGGGAATATGAACCTGTGACAATAGGTTTAGGTTGTTGGGGTTGGTATTAGAGCCCAGGTTTGTTGTTGATAGCCAACTATTACCTATGGCATTATTGTTCAATCTCAAGAGTGACCAATGGTTGAGTTTATGATCCACATGGTCTATGGTTGGGAGGAATGTGAAGTGCTCGCATCTAGTCAGATATTTACAATAGATAAGTGTTTGAATTATTTTTCATGGATTTTATTTGTGTGGTATGTACAATTAATATTTTTATGCTTCCATTGAGATATTAAAATTTCAAATTAAGCATGTTGCACCAAGTTTTCATAACATGTAGAGTCAGATTCCATAATTACATTACCGTCAGGATATGATAAATATTATAATAGAACATAATATGTATGCTTCCATAATTAAATTAAGGACATTTATGCAGTGTGGTCAATTGGTGTTGCCCTTTTGGGGTTGGAGACACTACAGGTAGGGGTGAATTTGACTGTCACAAAATGTAAATCTACCATAGATGGAATGGTTAGTTCATCTCACATGGGTGGTATGATCTTAATGATGAATTTTTCTCCCTTCCCCTCATCTCACTTTTCTTTCTCCTTAGATTTAATTGTTTTTTTTAAAGAAGATTGAAGGCAATCTAATGGTTGAACTGTATACTATCTTAGGCAACTCCATTTCTTCCTCATCACTTGGATTTGTATTTTGATTGTTGGAAAAGTTAGGGACAATGGCGTAGTATAACACCTCTAAGATGTTACCTCTCTCATTTATATAGAGATTTGATTTGTTGGACAACTTGAAGGTGAAAGGATATAATTCCTGGAAAGAAATCCTTAGCAGTTTGGAGAGCCTCTCCTCTACCTTCACTTTAGAAACCACCTGCAATTCTAAAAAAAATTGTAATAGAAAGAGCATAAGTTGATTTTCTATCATGATCATATTTCTGACAAAAAAGTTTTCAGTAGCGTTGTTTCCACTTAGATCTAAGACTCATCTCAGTTTCTTGAAGTCCTCGTCCAACATTTTGTTGGCATGTCTGAATAAAATTTCTAAAATTGAAGAATAAATGTGGCATTGAGGGACATGACCTATGCCAAGGTTTCTTCCTTATAATCAATGAAATTTTGATAGCAACTATGGATTTGTTGGTTGTGATTCTTAAACTCCTCCACTACGATGGAATGAAACTTTCATCTTTTTTTGATTCTTATCTCAAATATGTGAATAACAACAAGCTTGTAGGCTCCATCTCATAGAGTTCAAATTGCTAATGGTGATAAGGGTCGATGGAAATGGTTAGTGGGATGTACAATTCAGGCTTCAGTGCCAATAACTCTTTGGGCACATTAAACATGGATGAATAAAAGTATTCATCCTCTTCTTGTTGAAGTGTATCCAAACCATATTCTCATTGATTTTCAATTGAACATTGTTAGTGTTGGATTCCATGTTTTAGGGTCAGAGACAAAGAAGGCCATACAAAATTGTTGAGAAATGTTGGGAAATATATGAGAAAAGAGTAAAGAAAAATTAAGACATGTAAGAGACTAAAAAAAATTAATACATGTATGAGACTAAAGTGCATTTGTGGTTTATATAGAATGAAAAACACAACATTAGATGGAACAGGCAATTGTGGGTGAACACTTGCTCTGGAGGTTGTGATGATGCTACTATCAATATTGTGCATAGGCTAGGATGAACCCCAATGCTAGATGGAAGAAAAATCTTCCCATTAGTGGATGACGCTATTATCAATATTGTGCATAGGCTGGGACGAGCCCCAATGTTGGATGGTGCCCATTAATGGATGATGCCCATAAGTGGAAGATGCTATTATCAAGATTGTGCATAGGCTGGATGTTATCACCAGGATTGTGCAAATAGCTTGGTTATCCCTTTGTAATAGTTTAATTCCCCAAAAGTAACTCCTATCCTCGGCCTCTCCCATAAGATTTGAACGTATAACCTGATGAGTCTAAACCCCACACAAATCAATTATTCTACACATACGTGTATTTGAAAAATAAAGATATACATATTAGTTACACCATAAGGCGCTTCTCTTTGGGAAGAAATCCCCCAGCTGCCACTCTGTACCGTTTGGCACCATCAATATTGTGATAGATGATTGGAATGTTATGCACCTTCAGATGAGTTAGTTAGGATATGTTTGTTGCCACATTTCCAATTAGTCAATCCGTCGTTGAATGATTTTTGGTGGGGTAGAAGAAAAATGGTTGTGGCGGAAAACCCTACCCCGGTCGACCCTCTTGGTCATGCCTCTTGTCTCACCTATCTTGACTACACTGCCCTCCACTGCAATGATTGTATTCACCATAGTATCATCTAGTTGCAATTTTTCCCTTGTCTCAACAACTTATTTTACTGTAAGCTAGATCATTCTTGAAGCCTTTGAAAAGAACGACATCATCCATGTGATATACTAGACTTGAATTTAATGCACGAATTTAAATGGTCGGCTTTTATTCACGCCCACACAGGCCATGTATTTTGACATTAACAACCTTTGGACCCCAGCATCCCAATGGAAGAGATGTGCTACAAGAAGTAGCGATGAAGTTGGCTAAACAATTAGCCATGGTGAAGCCCTTGATGTGCGATCATTTCTCACCACTAAATTTTGTTTTGATGTCTAATATTCTCTACAATGTTGAAACCAGGAATTCCCTTTGTAAAACTATGAACCATCTCGTTGATGGTTGAACCCAGATTCTACTTACCTATGAGCTTCGTTACAGGACCATTGAATGCTTCAAGGCTCTTCGTGAGGAGGGCTTTAGGTGGACCAAGGGAGCTTCATCATTAATGGAAGAGAGAGGATATTGGTATTTTCTGAGTCTTTAAGAAAATTTGAGGGCTTTTTTGTTAACTCTTCTTCTCTCATGCAAACCCTAACTTATAATTTATACTTTTTTATTCAAGGTTATTTTGGGTTATGTAGGGTTATATCGGTCATTGGGTGATAGTTTTCATAGGAATATATTTGGATATTTCCCATTATTCCCTTTCCATTAGATATAATGGTGATGAGATCTGGACCATAGACCTGGTGAAAACAACAGAAGATGGAATTCAGGATGGGGCTTTGGAGATGGATGGACTAACCCAACTAAACTAATTTATATTAGTTAACTAGGATTAAGATGTTAAACAATGGCCTACTAGTAGAATGGGAGGAGAGGGTCTCAACAACTTACCATACATATTGGTGTTTTGGAACCTCCACCTAGTGTTCCCTTATAAGAAGTGCCAAATCTTAGGCTTGGATACTCGTTGTGGAAAACCTCCTCACACGGGAGATCCCAAGCAATAGTTGAGCTACTAGAGTTGTGCAGTGTTTTGATGTCCACAATGTCTCATTGACTTGAATAATGAAAGTGTAACTCCCAGATTTTGAAACTTTCGAGTTCCATAAAAGTTTAGCTACTGGAGTTGTTGGGCATTGAATATTGTATGAATCCTTTCCTAAAAATGCAGTTTAGAATTTCTCTTGAAAATTGTCTGTCTAGATTCTATCTGTTGGAATTTGTAATGTCGCATGAACTACTGTAGTTATGTGAACTGTTGAACTGATTATCCACTGTCAGACCATAGGTGTACTTGATTGTAATCTATGGATTGACTTGGAGTTTTTAAATGATGGTCTGTTGAATTATACAGTGGGAATTCTTATAGCAACGTGAACTTCTCAACTTTCTTCAACACCAAGGCCCAAAACATATTTTAGCTCTTCAAAGAAGTTTAATTTACAAAATATAGGAAAATAAACAAAGACAAATCAAAATGACTGTCAAATTCTCTAGACATGGATGTCATGAACAACCTGCAGATGATTTGCAGGAACCATGGCCTCTTCTACTTGAGATATTTGATAATCACAAAGTTTTTCATGATTGATTCTCAAATACCTTTCAAGGTTCGAAGGGATGGTCCATCTTCTCAATCCCTTGAAGATGATTGGCTTGAAGCTGAGATGAAAGTGATTATAATCCACCAAATTCACCAGATATTGGAACATTTTATGCTATGTCATTGGGTTGAAGATGTAGATAGGTCACTACCACAAAAGGTATCAATGGTATTGAAATGTAAAATGGATGTCATCCCTTCAAGGTGTTACTTATGATTGGATCAAAGCAACTCGTAGTATTAGGCTTGATCCTCATAATGAGGCCAAGGGAATATCAGATAGTTCCAAACAATAAATTAGAGCATAGGTTCCACTGCAAAATAGGTGTATAGAGATTCGAAAGACAACAACTTTAAAAGGTGGTGTTTTTCGCTATGATATCCATTAATGGCTTAACAAAGATACAAGTAAGGATCAAGTTGGTGCAATATTCATCAAGACTATTGAATTGGATGCAACTCTTGAAGGACGTGCAGTGCAACATAAAGAGAGTCAATGATATGAAACATATAAGTTTCTATCATATTTTAAGCCTTATATCATATCGAAAGAAGGTGGTGTTGCTTCAGGATTCAAACATGTCGAGAAGAAAAAATATTCATTTTACTTATTTGCATGCAAGGGAACACATTTGTTGCATGTGATGGAGGTGCCTTATTCTTGGCTGTCTTTAAATCATGATGACATTTTTATTCTTGATACCAAATCCAAAGGATTTTAGTTTAATGGATCCAACTCATACTCTCAAGAGAAAGCTAAATTTTTAGAGGGTTTTCAATATATCATAGATACTTATCATGATTGGAAGTGTGAAGTGGCTATGACTGAGGACGGAAAATTTGTAGTTGATCCCGAGACTGCAGAATTTTGGTTCTATTTTGATGGCTTTGCTTCTCTTGCCAAGAAGTGCAACAATGATGATGAATCATAACCTAAATCTCTTCCAGCAAAGCTATTCTGTATACAACAAGGTCATGCAAAACCCATTGAAGGAAATTCATTGACAAGAGAAATGTTGAACAAAAGCAAGCACTTCATGTTAGACAGTGGAATTGAGATATTTATTTGGATGGGTAGGAACATATCACTTGAGGATAGAAAAGAAACAAGATAAGTTGTAGAAGAGTTTATTTCCAGTAAAGGAAAGTTGAAGCAAGCTCATGTAACTCGTATTATGGAAGGATTTGAAGTTGTCATGTTTAAACCAAATTTTGATGCATGGCCTCAAAGTATAGATACAACTATATCTGAAAATGGAAGAGGAAAAGTAGAAACCTTGATGAAACAACAAGGATTTAATGTTAAGGGCCTTCTCAAAGCAACTCTAGTAAAAGAGGAAGATCAACCATTTATTGATTATACTGGTAGTCTTCAGGTTTGACAAGTAAATGGTAAAACCAAATTTCCTATGCCATCGAGTGAACACTGAAAATTTTACAGTGGTTATTTCTACATTATGTGATACACTTATCTTGGAGAGGAAAAGGAAGAATATCTGCTTTTCACTTAGATTGAAAAAGGGAGTCTTTCAGAAGAAAGAAATATTGACCTATGGCTAATGAGTAAAATGGTTGTCATTGAAAGCACAACCAGTTTGGGTTTAAGATTTTTGAGAGCAATGAGCCAATCCAATTTTTTCTATTTTGAAAATATTCATCGTCCTTTTAGGGTGGACTTAGCTCTCGATATAAGAGGTATGTTGTTATACACAATGATGCATTTACGAGAGATTTGAAAAAAAATTACTATGATATGTGCATTTGTTTATCTCAACTATATCTGTTACTTCAATATTTTGTTTCTTTTAATGGTGCATGATTCGATCAATTGGAACCAGCATAAGCTAGGTCGCCGAAAAAAGTCTCAGACCCTCAGGTTTGGATTCTGTTGAAGCGTTAACTTCATTTCCAAGTATTTGAACAAGAGAAACAATATTTTGAAGTATTATCTGCATCTTGATTTCAACTATACTATCTGCAATCATTTCATGAATATATAATGAAGTATTTTTTCTCTGCTAGAATCCTAAAGCATAATTACAGAGTGTTGTAGAAAATTGAATAACTAGTTATGATATTTTTTTTCTTGATGTTCACATTTTTTATGGCCTGAAATGAAAATGTGTTTCTGATACTAATTTTAGGTTGTGTTGGAAGATTGTTTCGAAACTATTCGACTGATTTTTGGATCATTTTGTTTTTATATCATTTCCCGGTATTTTGAATCTAAAACCCTCTATCGAATGTGTAGCTATGAATGTAATGAAATGGAGGAACCAAAGATTTAAATATGGTTTGACCCAATACACTATCTCAAAAATAAAAATTAATTTAGAAAAATATTATTTCATTTGGTAGAAAAAGATTAGAATGAATTATATTATCTCACCAAAAATTCTCTTGATAGCCAGACAGATATTTGGATATTTTGAACCATTATTCCCTTTCCATTAGATAGAATGGTGATGAGATCTCGACCATAGACCGAGTGAAAACAATAGAAGCTGGAGTTCATGATGGGGCTTTGGAGATGGATGGAATAACGCAACTGAACTAATTTGTATTAGTTAACTAGAATCAAGGTGCTAAACAATGCCCTACTAGTAGTATGGGAGGAGGGGGTCTCAACGACTTACCATACATATTGGTGTTTTGGAACCTCCTCCTGTTGTTCCCTTATGAGAAGCGCCAAAGCTTAGGGCTGGACAATCATTGTCGAAAACCTCCTCATGTGGAAAATCCTAAGAAATAGTTGAGTTGCTGGAGTTGTGCAATGTTTTGATGTTCACAGTGACTTGTTGACTTGGACAACGTAAGTGTAACTCCCAGATTTTGAAATTTTTGGATTCCATAACAGTCGAGCTATTGGAGTTTTTAGGGCTTGAATATTGTATGAATCCTTTCCTGAAAACGTAGATAAATCTTTCTCTTGAAAATTGTAAATGATGTTGTAAGCCCTAGGAGCACTTAATATAGGAATCAATCTAGATTTTACCCTTTGTTGGAATTTGTAATGCCACATGAACTATTGTATTTATGTGAGCTTTTGAATTTATTATCCACTTTCGAAGCATGAGGGTACTCGATTGTAATTTGTGGATTGACTTCGAGCTATTTGATGATGGTCTGTTGAATTATACAGTGGGAATTCTTATAACAATGTGAGATGCTTAGTGTTCTTCAACACAAAGCCCCAAAACATCTTTTAGCTTTCCAACGAAGTTTAATTTACAAAATATAGGAAAAGAAACAAAGGCAAATAAAAATGACTGTTAAATTATCTAGACATGGATGTCATGAACAAGTTGTGGATGATTTGCAGGAACCATGGCCTCTTCTACTTGAGGTATTTGACAATCACAAAGTTTTGTGTGACTGGTTCTCAAAGGCATTTCAAAGGGATGGGATGTCTTCTCAGTCCCTTGAAGATGATTGGCTTGAAATTGAGAAGAAAGTGATTATAATTCACCAATTGCACCAGATATTGGAACCTTTTATGCTACATCATTTGGTTGAAGATGTAGAGGGGTCACTACCACAAAATTTATCAGTGGTACTAAAATGTAAAATGAATGTCATCCCTTCAAGGTGCTATTTATGATTGGATCAAAGCAACAAGTAGTATTAGGCTTGATCCTCATAATGAGGTCAAAATAATATCAGACAGTTCAAAAAAATAAATTAGAGCATTGGTTCCACTATAGAATAGGTGTATGGAGTTGCGAAGAGCAACAAATTTAAAAGGTGGTGTTTTCTTCTAGGATATTAATTATTGGCTTCACACATATACAAATAAGGATGAAGTTGGTGCAATAGCCATCAAGACTATTGAATTGGATGCAACTCTGGAAGGACATGAGGTGCAACATAGAGAGAGTCAATGACATGAAACATATAAGTTTTTATCATATTTTAAGCCTTGCATCATACCAGAAGAAGGTGGTGTTTCTTCAGGATTCACACACATCGAGAAGAAAACATATTCAATTTACTTATTTGCATGCAAGGGAACACATGCTGTGCATGTGATAGAAGTGCCTTATTCTTCGTCATCCTTAAAGCATGATGACATTTTTATTCTTGATACAAATCCAAAATATTTCAATTTAATGTATCCAACTCATCCTATCAAGAGAAGGCTAAAGTTTTAGACGGTGTCCAATATATCATAGATAATTATCATGATGGGAAGTGTGAAGTGGTTAAAATTGAGGATGGAAAGGTGGTGTTTCTTTAGGATTCAAACAAGTCAAGAAGAAAACATATTCAATTTACTTATTTGCTTTCAAGGGAACACATGTTGTGCATGTGACATAAGTGCCTTATTCTTGGCCATCCTTAAATCATGATGACATTTTTATTCTTGATACAAAATCCAAAAGATTTCAGTTTAATGGATGCAACTCATCTTGTCAAGAGAAGGCTAAAGTTTTAGATGGTGTCCAATATATCAGAGATAATTATCATGATGGGAAGTGTGAAGTGGCTAAAATTGAGGATGGAAAATTTGTAGTTGATCCCACGACAGGTGATTTTTGGAGTTTTTTTGGTGGCTTTTCTCCTCTTTCCAAGAGGTCCAACAATGACGATGAATCACAACCTGAAGCTCTTCCAGCAAAAATATTCTTCATACAACAAGGTCATGCAAAACCCATTGAAGGAAATTCATTAACAAGAGAAATGAACACAAATGAGAGCTTCATGTTAGATTGTGGAATTGAGATATTTATTTGGATGGGTAGGAACACATCGCTTGAGGATAGAAAAGCAGCAAGCTAAGTTGCAAAAGAATTTATTGCGAGTAAAGGAAATTTGAAGCAATCTTAGGTAACTCGTACTATGGAAGGATTTGAAATTGTCATGTTTAAATCAAATTTTGATGCATGGCCTCAAAGTATAGATACAAGTATATCTGAAAATGGAAGAGGCAAATTAGCAACCTGGTGAAATTTTATGAAACCAACTCAAAAAAATGTAGAAAAGAAAGATCAATGCCCTAGAAATCAGCCTCTTCGAGGGGGAAACCTCCTTTACATTACATAAATGAACAATTCTTCGATGATACAAATGACAAAACCTCCTTTCTATATATAGGAGTCTAAGGGGTCCAATATAATCAAAGCCAACATAACAATAATAATATAAAGGAACAACAATAACAATAGTGGGCTTCTATGGGGAACAATAATAATAATATGGGGACAACAGGGGCACAACAATAATAGCAAGGGCTACAATGAGAATAGTAATGGGGAAATCAGTAGTATTATAGGGACCTAACATGGCCCTCTCCTTCAAAAAAGTGTTGTTCTCAACGCTTTATTAGTTCTAGATGCTTCTGTATAAAATTCTCATCCTCCCATGTGGAATCTTCCATAGGTAAGTTCTTCCACTTGATAAGATACACCGAAATTGATGATTTCACAACTGTCGAGTTCTTGTTTCTGTGACTGCTTCAGATTTCAATATGATTTTTCCTTACTCGTCAAGTTTTGGCAATATTGTTTGAACTGGGAGTTTTTCACCAATAACCTTCTTTAAGCATGAAACATGTAAAACTAGGTGCACTCGGGAAGCTGCATGAAGCTCCAATTTGTATTCCATAGTACCAATCTTTTGCAACACCTTGTACGAACCATAATACTTTGGTGATAATTTATTATCCTTCTTAGCTTGCTTGAGGGACATTTGTTTATATGGTTGTAGCTATAGAAATACCCAGTCACCTATATCAAAACTTCTTTCATTGTGATGTTGATCTGCTTGTTGTTTCATTCTATTCTGTGCCAAAGTTAGGTTATCCTTTAAGAGTTGGAGAACTTGTTGTTGATGCTTGATGTGATATTCCATTGCTTGAACCTTAGAATTTTTTCTTAAATATGATGTGATGTACAGTGGGTGATATCCATAAAGTGCCATAAATGGGGTCATTTCTACTGCAATATGGAAGGAAGTGTTATACCACCATTCAACCAAAGGAAAACATTTGACCCATTGTGTATGTTTATCAAATACAAAGCAATGAATATATCCTTCCAAACATGTGTTTACTATCTCAGTTTTCCCATCAGATTGAGGATGATAAGATGAGTTATGAGATAACTGAGTACCAAGACAAGAAAATAATTTTGTCCAAAAATTTCAAGTGAAAATGGGATCTCTGTCACTTACAATAATCTTTGGGTTTCCATGTAGTTTTTGGATTGTTTCCATAAATGCAGTAGAAACCATACTGGCTTTAAATGGATGAGATAATGCACAAAAGTGTGCATACTTGGTAAGTCTATCAACTACCACCATGATGATACTCTTTCCTTTTGACTTGGGTAAACCTGTGATGAAATCCATTGAAACCTCCTCCCAACGTTGACTTGGAATGGATAAAGGTTGTAATAGACTCAGGGTCTTAATTGTTTCAACTTTATTTTGTTTTCAAACCAAACATTCTGCCACAAAATTTTGAATGTTAGATTTAAGGCCATCCCAAAAAATCTCCTTCTTAACCGTTTGGTAAGTTTTAAAAAATCTCGAGTGCCCTCCTAAGGGAGAGGTGTGCAATTCCATAAGAATCTTTTGTTTGAGTTGGGAATTATGACATAGGTATAAGAGATCTTTGTACCATAATGAATCGTTTTTCCACCTAAATGTATCAGATGTATTGGGATCTTGTTGTATCTTTTGAATGTGTTTCCACACTTCTTCTTCATTCTTCCATTCATCCCTTGCTTCGTTTATCCAATTTGGTTGGATAAAAGAAATGGAACAAAGTAATGCTTCCACATCCTCATCCTTACTTGAGAGTGCATCTGCCACAACTTTTGCTTCCATTTTTTGTATATGATTTCATAGTCATAAGCCAACATCTTTGTGACCCCTTTTTGTTGCTTTTCTGAAGATAATATTTGTTCTAAAAAGTATTTCAAACTATCATGATCTGTTTTTACCTTGAAGTGTCTTCCCATTAGGTATGGTCGCCATTTCTTAAGTGCATGTAGTATTGCCAACATTTCCTTCTCATAAATAGCTTTGTGTAAATACTTTCCTTTGATTGGAATACTTTCAAAAGCAATGGGTCTTTCTTCTTGCATTAAAACAACACCATTTCCATTTCCTGAGGCATCACATTCCACAATAAAGGTTTTTCTAAAGTCTGGAATAGCTAAGACGGTGCTTCCCACATTTCCTCTTTAAGATGTTCAAAGGCCTTCATTGCTTCTAGAGGCCATAAAATGCATCTTTCTTCAATAATGTTGCTAGAGGTGTTGCTAGTCTCCCATAATTCTTAACAAACTTGCGATAATACCCTGTCAACTCGAGAAATCCTCTCAGATACTTTATGGATGTGGGGATTTTCCATTCTTTAATGGCTTTAATTTTGCTAGGGTCTACATTAACACCTTCATGAGATACAATATGACACAGATATTTCATCTCTTGTACTCCAAAGAAACATTTGGAGCTTTTTGAATATAATTGTTTCTCCTCCAATAGTTTGAGAACCTTGTGAACATGATCCCTCCAAGACTTGCTATAGATTAGTATATCATCAAAAAATACTAACACTATTTTCTAAGTAAGGGTTTGAAAATGGAATTCATCAAACCTTGAAATGTAGAAGGTGCATTGGTAAGGCCAAAAGTCATGACCAAAAATTCATAATGATCATCATGAGTTCTAAATTTTGTTTTCGGAATGTCTTCAGTCTTCATTCTGATTTGATGATATCCAGAACGAAGATCCAACTTGGTGAAGTAAATTGATCCATGCAATTCATCCAATAGTTCATCAATGACAGGAATGGGAAATTTATCTTTAATAGTGAGCTTGTTGAGCTCCTTATAATCTGGACACATGTGCCATGATCCATCCTTCTTGTGCACCAATACTACTGGAGCAGAGAAAGAACTTTGACTAGATTGAATTATACCAACCTCTATCATTTCTGCAACCATACATTCAATTTCACTCTTTTGGGCATAGGGATATCTGTAAGGCGTGATGTTTGAAGGAACGCTTCTTGGAATCAAATGAATAGCATGATCATGATCAAGAATAGGTGGGAGACATTTGGGAGTCTCAAATACCTTGGAATGATAGTCTAAGACTTTTTGGAGATCTGGATAAATAGATGATTTTTATGTGGGAACCTCTAGCGAACATAATTGTGCAATTATGCCTCGTTGTTCTTTCTTTAGAAGCTTTTTCATTCCATTAGAGCTGATTATCTTTCCCGGTTTCCTTGTGACACCTCTTAATTCTACTTCCTTTCCTTTCGAAGAAATTTCATGAAAAATTCTTGAAAATTAAAAGCTATTGTACCAAAGGATTGTAGCCATTGGACTCCTAGTACAACATTAGCACCACCCATTGGAATGGAAATCATTGGGATATTCAATACATACTATCCCATGGATAGATTGATATTATGGCACTTTCCAGAGCAATTTATGGTTCCTCCACTTGCAACCATCACTTGACACTCTAGTGCTGGAATTAGGAAGCAATTCAATTCCTTGGGTATCTTGAAATGAATAAAATTATGGGTACTTCCCAAATCAATCAACACTATTACCTTTCTCTTCTTGATATGTCCTTCTATCTTAATAGTTTGAGGAGTGGTAATTTCAGCCAATGATATACAAGATATGGTAGAATTCATTTCTTCTTTCTACAGGGTTTGTTCCTGGTGTATATCCTCTTCTTTTGACATTTCTTGTTCCTTTTCTTCCTCCTCTTCACAATCTATGTAAAATAATTTCTTCTCAGCACACTTATGACCTTTAGTGTATTTGCTATCACAACTGTAATAAAGCCCTTTTGCTCTTTTTTCTTCCAATTGTTTGGGTTTCAACCTTGTAGGTTGTGGAAGGCTAGGGGAAACAACACGTCCATCCTTATAGTTGTGAGTGGTAGGCTTCCTTGTTGCCATAATTTTTCTTTCCATTTTTCTTGCCAACCTGAATGCCTTCTCCAATGAGCCAGGTTCCCAAAGGCGAACCTCATGTTGGATGTTATCTTTTAAATTCCCTATGAACACATCAATCATATGCTCCTCTGGAATATCTTTCACCCTTATATTCAATTTTTGGAAGTCCTCAATCTTCTCCATAATTGAACCCTTTTGTTTGAGGTTTATCAATTGGCTAAAAAAAGTGTTTCTTTTTGTAACCTCATAATGTGCTATCATTTCTTCTGTAAAAATTGCCCAAGTGATAATTTGTTTACGAGAAAAAAGCCATTGATAACATACAAACTGATTTGGTTCCAAATATAAAGTTTCAATGCGTACCTTTTGTGTGTTTTTCACATTATGGAGATTGAAATATTGCTCCATCTGTAGTATCCATGTTACGGGATCCTTTCCATCAAACTTCCTCATATCGATCTTCGGAACATGCTGGGACTTCAATCCAACATTAGAGTCTATGAAATCGTGATTAACATTTCTTTTGTTCTCATCATGAGTTTCCTTTACTACCATTTCACCATTAGTAAGCATTTCTTGTAGTAACTTATTCAAATCTATCTTCAAATCTTCCATCTTAGTGTCCATGCCATTCATATTAGCTTCCATGCCATCCATCTTAGCTTCCACACCATTCATCTTAACTTGCACGCCATTCATATTAGCTTCCACGTCATTCATCTTAGATTCCACGCCTTTCTTTAAACCATCAATATTACCTTTTGTTACCTTTTGTGAGAGTGAAAGTTTGTTGCACTTGGTCTCGTAATTTTGATGTATCATGTTGCATTTCTTCCTCTTCTTCATGAGTCATGCTAGATCCTTCAGGTTGCTTACTAGTTGTCTCCATTTTCTTTTTTCGTGACATCAATTAATGATAATTATGCTTCACTATGCCCTTTGAACTTCAACCTATTTTTTCAACCCAAACTTATGCAAAATTTTAAAAAGACTACAAACCTTTTTTTCTTTGTAGAAGCTCGATATTGAATCTATTGTATATTTGTAATTGCGTATATGAAATGTCTAGAATTTATTCCTGCAATAGCCCTTTGAGCTCTCTTTCTAATGCCACCAGTCTGATCAAAATTGGATTCTCCAAGAAAGAGTTATGCCCAATCTCCCAAGATGACGTGATTATATAATTTTTGAGTAGAGCACACTTGTACGATGTGCGATGTGTCATTGTTTCAACCTTCCGATCTGAAAAAGATACACAAAATACTACATTTCGTCCTCTTTCTGTAACTTCTTACGAAATTTCAATTTGGTACTCAGAGAGAAAGTTATGATGAATTTTCCAAGGTCACATGTTTGGAATGTAATTCAAGAGTTTGCAAAAACCCTAACTGCCTCAGATCATATCTCCGAAAATATAACAAGAGAAGATCTAAAATTTGGACCCAAGGTTCATAACTATTTCAGCTCAAATGGTTTTTTGGTTTAGCTTCTGAAACATTGCAGAAAAATAGTTATAGCGCAAATTCCATGATGACCTGTTTGGAGCAGCGAAACCTTAGAATCCAAACCTCTTGTACCAAATGTTACGAAACCAGCTCACAAAAATATAGAAAAGAAATATCAACACCTTATAAATCAGCCTCTTCGAGGGGGAAAACCCCTTTACATTACACAAATGAACAATTCTTCAATGATACAAATGACAACACCTCCTTTCTATATATAGGAGTCTAAGGGGTCCAATATAATCAAATTTGACATAACAATAATAATATAAGGGCACAACAATAACAATAGTGGGCCCCTATTGGGCACAATAATAACAATATGGGGATAATAGGGGCAAAAAATAACAAAAAGGGCTACAATGACAATAGTAATGGGGGAATCACTAGTATTATAGGGACCTAACATGAAACGACAAGGATTTAATGTTAAGGGGCTTCTCAAAACAACTCTAGTAAAAGAGGAAATTCAACCATTTATTGGTTGTATTGGCAATCTTCAGGTTTGATGAGTAAATGGTAAAAACAAATTGCCTATGCCATCGAGTGAACAATGAAAATTTTATAGTGGTGATTGCTTTATTATGTGATACACTTATCCTAGAGAGAAAAATTAAAAATACTTGCTTTGCACTTGGATTTAAAAGGGGGTGTTTCAGAAGAAAGAACTACTGGCCTATCACTAATGATTATAATGGTCGAATCATTGCAAGCAGAACCGGTTTAGGCTTAAGGTCTTTGAGGGAAATGAGCCCATCCTATTTTTTGTTATTTTTCAAAGCTTCATTGTCCTTAAGGGTGGACTTAGCTTTCGATATAACAGGTTTTTTGTTCCACACGATGATGCATTTATGAGAGATTTGAAAAAAAATATTATGGTATGTGCATTTTTTGTCTCAACTATATCTGTTACTTTAATATTTTGTTTCTTTTAATGGTGCGTGATTCAATCAATTGGAACCAGCATAAGCTAGGAAAACCTCTTCAATTGAGGCTCGCTAAATCTACAAGTATAGTAGAGTTACATGGTTTCAACGGGAAAAAATATTTGTTTCAATGCTTGGTTGGTCTTTAGGGTTCTTTTTTCTAAAATGTTGTGCAAGTTTAAGATAATATTTTCCTTTTATATATTATTTAACTGGTTGGGTCTTTTCTCAAAATTCCTCCTACATTTTTTTTGCCAAGGTTTTTTTAAGTTGTTATATTTGATCTATTTGATTTTTAAATTATCTACTTGTTTGATACCATTTCGTTGTAAACAAGGAAATTAACTTCAATTATTTATATTCTTGTTGCCGTAATCAATTGAAGTATGATGAGGATGATTTATTTGTTTTTTTGCTTATGTCACGTCATTAAAACAATTTTGTTTCATTACAACGGTAGACAACACAAGACTCAAAAACATAACCCATAACCTTATATGTGAGATTGTTATTTTCAAAAGATAGGCAAGACATTGACATTTTTCATCTACTAATATGCTACCATAATTTTTCTAGCTCATATTTTGACTTGAATTGATCATAGCATTTAATGCACCTTACCTATTTCTTTTCCAAAAGAAAAATGATGAAAATGATAACATTTATACTATATGGACAATGAAAGCTTTGCAAGATGGTCTCGCTTGAGAGGGAGAAGCAACTGCTTTTAGTCAGCTCTAGGGGAACCATTTAAAGGGTCATGATTTCAGTTACAATCATCTTAGTCCTTTTTAGAATAACACATACATACCATGTCTATGAAGTAGACCTCATGGAAACAAATTATCTACTTGGATGCTACGCATGCCAAACATGATGATAATATGCAGCAATTCAAATCTCTACACCAGGGACGCATTCATGTGCCGTCCCACCCATATTGCTTGATATATTTGGGAATTAACCACATCATGAGTTGTAAATATGGCCATTGCATTGGAATTAATCATGACAAATGACTTAACACTAAAGTAAGACAAGTTTTAACCCAAGAGATTGTTTTTCTATGACTTTTAATCAACTAATAAAACCACAGTATTTTATATAGAAATGCATTTGGTTGTCACATCCCACGAAGCATTTAGAAACTTTTCTAACACTATTCACTCTAGAAATACACCTGCTATGTTAGTAGTTAGGAAGGACTAGTATATAAACATAGATGAGGACATTAGGCTTGTAAACTAAGTTTGGATAACACAAAAATTTCATGTTTGGAGTCCTTTAACTACCGCAAATTAGTTATAGCTTCTCAGAGTTAAAAGAGTGAGCGTTTCTTGTTATATCTCTCTTTTAAAATGAGTGTTTATGCCTATTATGTTGTATTTTATAAAGGAATTATAATATAAGATAAAGACCTCTTATCTTAATTACTGCAAAATCATTTTTTGGAAAATTTTAAAATCTCCTATCTTCCAATAAAGTGGGAGTGTGGTTATCTTAATTACTGCAAAATCATTTTCTAGGAAAAATTTAAAAACCTTAAAATTGTCTATCTTCCAATAAAGTAGCAGCTTGTAGCAATTTTTCCAAAGAGCTTTTCTATGGCAACCATCGACCACAACAACCTTTGACACTTTCTTTTAAATGGTGAACTAGCAGGGCAAGTTTTCCAGCAAGCGCACACAACTGAGACAAGCCAATGTGGGTGGAACACTGGAATGGAATCTTGTGCAAATCAAGCAAAGACATTTGAAGGGATATGTTTCTCAATCCTCTAGTACAAATTTAAATTTTCAATGTGTTGTGTCCTTAAGTGAATATACTCTTTTTACTATCTATACTGACTTTAAGCTAGAAAAGATGAATATTTTTATATGAACAATTTTCTAAACCTAATTGCATTGTAAGGCGTTTCCCTTTGAAATCAACTTTCCTCTTGCCTTATCTGTCTTGCTATGATCCGTCTGATTTCATGTTAGACAATTAAAACATTTATGACCATTAGATTAAAGTTCTCATTATAACTGAAACTATCCCTATCTTACCTCCTTGAAACCATATAAATAACGATTTCTGTAGGTTTTATGAAACACTGTTCTATGAATCCATGTCCGCTTTCTTGAATCTACTCATAAATTTCAATCGTCCAGGATCTTGCTTGAATCTCCTAGCCATTGTGCCATCCAATCGTCCAGGATCTTGCTTGAATCTCTTGGCCATTGTGCAGGTAAATTTCAAATAGAAACGGCATAAATTTCAAAATGGAGTGTGTAGTCTCGATTGTTTTTAGTTTTCAATGATTTATTTTTAATGATTTTGGTTTTAACTGCAAGGATGATTTTTTTTTGAATGACTTTGGGTTTTAATTGCCAGGAGTTCCGTGACGGAAAACTAGAAATTGCCAGGATTTCTATGACAAAAAACTAGAAATTGTAAAGGTTTCTCAGTTTATGCACGATCTTGGTTGAAATCTATTGGGCACTGTGTAGGTAAATTTCAAAGTGGAGTGGGTAGTATCGAAACGACTGTTTTTAGTTCCCGCCCTCCATATACCACAATGATTCTTTTTAAGAAACCCTAATGTCCAATGTTGATCTTCCTCCAATCATTTGAAGGGCACTGTACTGCTAGTATGGCATGAATGCCCATGTTGGTGTGTTGAGTAATTATTTCAAGGTACGAGACCTTCCATCAAGTTTATGGCCCCGATAAGCAAGATTCCTCTCTTCTTGTTCAATGGGCCTACCTGTGGCGACAAGATCTTGTGCCTTCTTTGAAGAACTCTAGCTTTTAGAATTCAAATTCATTTGCACTATTGAGTTTTTTTGTTTTGCAAGTTTAAATTTAGGCACATTGATTGTTTGTCATACATTGTGTTTTGTCTAGTTATTTTGCTAGAGTAGGAGTAATGAAATTGTCTTGCAGTTCAATGAATTCCAACAGGCCTTCCACGAGGGAGCAATGTATCTGTCCTCTGCAGAAATAGGGTGCTTCAATGAATAAACATAGCGTATGCATTCTCTCCTTGTTTTTACAGATAATTTATATGATGCAAACATGTCATTCCCTCAATTGGGTTTACTGAAACGTGGCTAGGGGGCAACAGGTTATCAGCCTCTCTGCTCAACCATCGAAATTTTTTTAAGTGGATACTGTTTTCTGGTACGTGCAGTTGGAAGTGTGAATCAGGATTTTGTTTTATTGTTTTTGCCATCACAAAGTGACAAATTTATCATGGCAAGAGGATCCATCGATTTGGAGGTAGCTAGATTCATGATCACGCAAAAGCAAAAGGACAGTGACGATACCCATGTCCTTTCCCCTTCCCCCTCCCCTTCCAGAAAAGCATACAAGAAGATGGCAGCCACCTTATTGAAGAATTCCCGTGCTGCAGACAAAAATTACAAAATTCTTTCTTTCAATGGAAAATCATCGACTATTTCCCAGGCTTCACAAGAAAATGTGCTATCTAATTTCCCTATTTCTAGAAGAGCACGCAGATATATTGCTTAGGTAGGCCTGGATTTCATATTTTTTTACAGTCATTTTCACTAGATATTCCATAATCAAATCTTGAATACCATTGATGTTTACTCGTTATTGAATCAAAGCCCTTGATCCTATTTTCAGCTGCAACATTATCCCATATGGAGGAATGTGCTACACATATTTTTTTCTTTTTCATTTGTAACTTTGAAATCGCTACCACACCCATTCCAATTTCTTAATTTTTTTTTTTTATAACATAATGATGTTAGAAATCATTTCAGTACAGTTAAAATACCCCTTTGCAAACAAATCCATGATAACATTTTTTTTTAAACCATTGATATACTCTTCGGACACCACATAAAATACATAGTATTTGGGGTTTTTGTTATTAGTACACTGGATATGCCTATTTGAGGACCATTGTCCTTTGTCCCTTTTTTTTCACATAGTAATTTAACTTATCCATGTTTATTGCAGCCTGCAGATAGAACCCTCGATGTGCATGACCTTCTGGATGATTATTACT
The DNA here is from genome assembly GCA_031772625.1 of Pinus tabuliformis. Taxonomy (NCBI): domain Eukaryota; kingdom Viridiplantae; phylum Streptophyta; class Pinopsida; order Pinales; family Pinaceae; genus Pinus; species Pinus tabuliformis. Next base: position 456,589,409 of record CM062809.1, on the reverse strand, counting down.
TGAATCTATTGGATTGGAGTTCCACCAATGTTTTGTCCATAGCCGTTACAACAATGTATACTTTTGGCATGCTTCTGATAGATATATATATATGAGTTTCTAATTGCAGATGAAGAAGAGGGTCCCATTACTAGCGTTAGTTGGGCACTCGATGGGACGCAAATTGTCGTTGGGTTGAATAATTTTGTTATATAGTTATGGGACTTGAAATCTAATAAAAGGGTAAATAAAACCTGTTTATCTCTTCCAAGGTTTTCTCATTCTAAGATAATGGAAATCGCTAAATTTAACATGATACAAATTCAATTGCAGCTAGGAGCCTTGAAAGGTCATCATGGACGTGTTGGTGCACTTGCTTGGAATGGCCCTATTCTCACCACAGGAGGGCTGGATGGGATTATAATCAATCATGATATTCGCATCCATGGCCACATTGTTCAAACATACAGAGGACATACCCAGGAGGTTTGTGGATTGAAATGGTCTCCGTCTGGCCAACAACTTGCAAGTGGGGGAAATGACAATCTACTCTACATTTGGGACAAGAGCATGGCATCCCATAATCCTTCCTATTAATACTTCCACCAATTAGATGAACATTGTGCGGTAGTCAAGGCATTGGCATGGTGCCTCTTCCAAAACAATCTTTTGGCATCTGGTGGAGGGAGTTCAGAGGGTTCTATAAAGTTTTGGAACACTCAAACAGGTGCCTGCCTGAATACCGTGGACACCCATTCCCAAGTCTCTTCATTGCCATGGAATAGAAATGAGCATGAGTTATTGAGTTTGCATGGGCCAAATCAGAACCAATTAACCTTATGGAAATACCCATCCATGGTGAAAATTACTGAACTTACAGGCATACTGCTAGAGTTCTTCATATGGCATAGGTATGAAAATTCATGCTTTTTATGATTACTTATGCATGCATCCATGTTTTCCCTTTAAATTTGTCCTAGTGGCCCTTACCACTGATTTACTTCTTTGGAGTCCTGATGGGTACACAGTTGCATCCGTTGCAGCAGATGAAACACTTAGGTTTTGGCAAGTTTTTGGGGCTACTAATGACTCAAAGAAGACTAAGACTAAAGATGCAAATGTTGGCATTATGACACAGGTTTGGCGCTATGGCACAGGTGTTGTCCTTGATGGCAACTCACTCTAGTAACAGATCTCAGTTCAGGCTCTCAGAATGAAGGAAAAATATATATACACAGGTTCATTGTGATCAAGCCGCGTATACATGCAGGTTAGATGTTCCAAAGACGCGTATGCATATACACGCACTTCACAAAAGGAAAAGCGCATGCATGTGGGAGAACTTATGTTTGGTCCGTGGTATTTAGTCCATGGTATTGATTTGTTATGGTTTTGGGCTGTGGTATTGTGAAAGGCCTAAGACTATAAAAGAGGAAGGAGATCATTAGGCAAGGTCATGATCTGAACGATTGAATATTTGAAAAGTGCTAGATCTGGAATACTGGGATTAAGGTTATGGTGCAGAGCTGGATTTGAACAAAGGAGGAATATAAGCGCAAAGAAAAGGATAAGTTCTGTTGATGGGTCAAAATCTTAAGGCTTGAATAATAGTATCTTTGTATGATTTTGATCTGTTATATGTGGCGCACGCTTGATCTATAAATCTGATAATCTGGGTTAACTAATGTCTGAATATTTGAAGGGGTAAATTATCTTTATAGATCTGTACGTAGGTTCAGTGAAGTGAAGGCACGTATACACGCTGTTTCTGTAAGTCAAAAGTGCGTATATGCAGGTTGGTCTTAACACAGAAGCGTATGCACACAGGTTTCTGAATATTCAAGTAGCGTATGTCTCTTAAATTATGTTCTAGCTGCTTCTATTGATTACTGCACTGATCTGGGTTCAGAATTGGTGTATGGTTACTGTTACTGTGTTCTGGGTACAACTGTCAGAGAAGTGTCTATTTGATTCAGTTTAGATTGGTGAAAAGGAGATTGTTTGATGCAGAGATTCTTGATGTTTGATTGATGTTATTCATGGATCCAGTCTGAAAATTTATGAAACGTGGTCCCTGGAAGAAAGAGAAGGTTGTAGCCTTCTGTAGGTCAGCACCTATGTACTAGTATCTCGGCTAGTACAAGAGCAAAGGGGGTTGTAGCTCCCTTCCAGGAGAAGTTGGAGAACGAGAGAGGGTTGTAGCTCTCTGCAGGTTGCAGCCTGCGTACTGGTAAAGGACTGCACCAGTACAAAATCATTGTAAAAAGAAGTTTCTAATTGAAAAAGATAGAGACATATTGCAGCAGGTGGTTTTCACCCACATTGGGTTTCCACCTTATATCTTGTGTTCTTGTGTGTGACTGTCTACATTTTCTTGTTCCTGGTTATTGTTTCTATGGTTCTGACACACAGATTTAAAATCAACATCTGAAGAATAATTAATTTACAAGTCTATAAGTTATATGCGGTTTTCCTTTACTGAAGTTGCATATATACGCTGGTTTATCTAACTAAAGTAGCATATACAAATCTGTGAAAGAATTGAAAAGAATTGTCTTGATAATACTGATTCACCCCCCCTCTCAGTATTATTTCCAACAATTGGTATCAGAGCAGGTCCTTCAAAAGAAGCTTGATCGCTTGAAGGAAGATCTATCATCATGAGAAACTACGAGAGAGAAGCATCGATCAGGCCACCAATTTTTGATGGGACTAACTTCGTCTATTGGAAGGTAAGAATCACAGCCTACCTTCAATCTCTTGGTACAGAAGTCTGGGATATCATAGATACAGGGTACACATTTCCATCAACAACTCCTCCAGATCTGGCTGGGAAGAAGCAATATGAAACAAATGCAAAGGTTGTCAATACTCTGTTAGGGAGTCTATCTCAAACAAAATTCGTCAACATTATGCAGCTTAAAATGACAAAAGAAATATGGGACAAGATCATTCTGAGCTATGAAGGAGATGAACAGGTAAAACGAGAAAAACTTCAAACCCTTAGAATTCAGTATGAAAATCTCAGAATGCACAATGATGAAAGTGTGGCTAACTATTTCTTACGTATAGATGAGATTGTTAATTGTATGAAAAACTTGGGTGAAGAAATAAAAGAGGTTGTTTTGGTCGAAAAGGTTCTAAGGTCTTTGTCTTCTAAGTTTGAATCAAAAGTTTCCGCAATAGAAGAAAAACAGAATCTACAGAGCCTTACCATGTCGCAGCTACATAGAATTCTAACCGCTTATGAAATGAGGAAAGGGGGACCATTAGACAGAAGAGAAGCCACATTCAAGGCCTCAGGAAAGGGATATTCCTATGACTCAGGACATACGTCAGAAGAAGAGGAAGAATCGAATTTTGTCAAAAACCTTCAACAGGGTGCTGGAAGATTTAGAGGTAAGTTACCTTTCAAATGTTTTTCTTGTGGAAGAGGCGGTCACTATGCTGCCAAGTGTCCTCATAAAGACAAGCTTGACAAAGGCAAGGAACCAGTTAGATGGAGTAGAAAACAGAATGTAAATAAGAAAAGCTATTACACTCATGAAGATAGTGATGGACTTTCAAATAGTGATGAAGATAAACAAGGTAATAATTATAGACTTTTAATGGCTTTTGAAGATGATGATTTTTTGGATGCTATAGATGAAGAAGGTCATTATGAAGAGATTTCTAAACTCAAAAATCTGTTTAGAAGAGAAAAATATGATTATTGATACTCTGCAATTTCAACTGGCTGAAAGGGAAAAACATCATGAAAAGTTAGAATGTGAAATTGTGGGACTTAGAAAAGAGATTGAGAAAACAAAAGCTCTCAATCTTAGATTTGTTAAAGGATCTGAAACTTTGGATGAGATTATCAAAGTGCAGCGTTCTCCACTAATCAATATAGGTTTGGGATATAATGAAGAAGCATCTCAAGCTCAGAAACCATCCACCTCAAAAAGTTATCTTGATGCAGCAAGGAGAAATGAGCAAAGGCCCAATGGAGATCACCAAGTAAATCACGGACAATTTACCTCAAGAATGAACAAAGACTACCAAGTAAAACGGGGGCAATCTACTTTAAGGATGAACAGAAGCTACAACCAGCCACAGGTAAAGCCTTCTCAATTTTCCTCAAGAATGGATGTCAATAGAAACTACAATCATTTGGATGGTAGATTTGATGATCGCAGGAGTTTCTTCAATGGCCAATGTTTCTCTCGTCATAACTTTGGTCACAAAGCAGCTCAATGTGTTGCCTATAAGACAATCATGACTAGAGAAGCTCAAAAACAAATAAGTATGGCTGGGATCATGAAAAGGACCTACAATAACTTTTCTGCTCTTGAAAATGAAATAGATTGTTCTATTTGTAACAACTTTGGTCATGAAGAGTCTGAATGCAGGAGCAGGTTTTGGCTGAAAACTCAGAAGGAACAAGCCTCAAATGCCAAAACATGGAGAATGAAAGAACTGCAACCAGAAAGATGTGGTATTGCCCTATATGCGGAAGGACAGGAAAATCAATGGTACATTGACAGTGGATGTTCGAAACATATGACAGGCGATAAAAAAAAACTTCAGTCATATAGTGCCTTAGAAAAAGAGAAGAAGGTCTCATTTGGAAATGACACCCCTGCACTCATAAAAGGTAAAGGTTCTGTTCTTTTAAAGGAAAAGGTCAAAGAAGGAAATGTTATGTAAGTTGATGGCTAAAAGCATAATCTATTGAGTGTTAGTCAAATGTGTGATTAAGGAAATGAGGTGATATTTCGATCAAATGGATGTATTGTTCGTGAGCTTGATACATGAGAAACAATGATCAAAGGCATGAGGACTCCAAATAATCTATACATTCTCAAGGGAGGACAAGAACAATGCTATCTGAGCGAGAATGATGAACACTGGCTATGGCACAGAAGATTGGGCCATCTAAGCTTCTCTCAGATAAGGAAAGCATGCAAATATTAGGTAGTTCGTGGTCTTCCATACATCAGGATTCTAGACAATATAATATGCAAATCATGTCAGTTTGGCAAGAAAACTAGAACTAACTTCCTTGAGAAGGAAGGATCAGCTAGTAGGCCACTTGAACTTGTCCATACTGATGTATGTGGTCCATCTAGGAAAAGGTCACCTCGAGGAGAAGAATATTTTCTATTATTCATTGACGATTTTTCAAGGATGTGGTGGATAGGACTTATGAAGCACAAAGACGAAGTTTTTGAAAAGTTCAAATCATTCAAAGCCTTGGTAGAGAACGAATCAGATCGTAGAATCAAATGCCTCAGGTCTGATCGAGGAGAAGAATTTACCTCGAATGAATTTTTCGATTTTTGTGAAGAACATGGAATAAGAAGGGAATTCTCTAAAACCAGGAATCCTTAGCAAAATGGAGTAGTGGAAAGGATGAACAGAACGGTTCAACAAATGGCTCGTGCTATGCTTGATGAGTCTGGAACCCCCACAACCTTCTGGGGTGAAGCCGCATTTGTAGCAGTTATTAATGTCAACAAGACAAACGTCTGGGTAAACAACACTCAGACTCCTCACAAACTATGGTATGGTAAGACTCCCACGGTAAAATACTTCAAAAATTTTGGGAGCAAATGCTACATCAAAAATACTGATGAAAATCTTGGCAAGTTTGAACCTACAGCAGATGAAGGCATTCTCCTTGGTTACTCTCCCCATAGCAAAGCATACAAGTGTTACAATAAAAGGCTTGGAAAAATTGTTGAAAGCATTGATGTAGTGGTTGATGAAGAAGAAAGCACTCCTAGGCAGGTAAGATCTGAAGACTTTGAAGATGATGAGGACTACCCATCAACATAAAATCATATTCATGATGAAGAAGAAACACGTGAGGTACTAGAAGAACAGATAAGGATAGAAGAAAAGAATCCATCCAGGTACGTTCAGAAGAATCATCCAGAATCTCAAATTTTGGGGCAAAAAGAGGCAGGTATACAAACAAGAAGAACAATTGCAGAAACTTCAAGCTATTTGGCATTGCTCTCCTCCACTGAACCACAAATTGTAAGAGAGGCATGTAAAGATGAATGCTAGGTCAAGGCAATGGATGAAGAACTTGAGCAGATTGAAAAGAATAACACTTGGGAGTTGGTTCCTAGAACTAAAGAGAAGAATGTCATAGGGACAAAATGGATATTCAAAAACAAGTTGAATGAAAATGGGGAAGTTATTAGAAACAAAGCTAGACTTTTTTGTAAAGGGTATGCTCCTTGTTTGTAAAGGGTATGCTCAACAAGAAGGAATCGACTTTGAAGAAACTTTTGCTCCCGTTGCTAGACTTGAGGCCATCAGAATGTTCCTTGCTCTCTTTAGTTTTCAGAAGTTCAAGGTATTTCAAATGGATGTGAAATCTGCTTTTCTAAATGGAGACTTGGATGAAGAAGTGTATATTGAGAAACTAGATGGTTTTATACTTGGAAATGATCCAAAGCTTGTATGCAGACTCAAAAAGGCTCTCTATGGCCTTAAACAAGGTCCAAGGGCTTAGTATTATCGCTTGGATAAATACCTCTGTCAACAAGGTTTTATAAAAGGATCAACTGATATCAATCTTTATATAAAATTTGACAATGAAAAGTTGCTAATACTTGTTGTATATGTTGATGATATCATCTTTGGTAGCGACGAAGAAGACATGATTCATTTGCCTTAGTAATGCAGAAAGAGTTTGAAATGTCTATGCTTGGTGAGCTCACATATTTTCTTGGTTTACAAGTCCAACAAAACAAAGATGGCATCTTTCTATCACAAACCAAGTATCTCAAGCAGATCTTGAAGAAATATGGGATGGAGGATTCGAAGCCAGTATGTACCCCTATGGTGACAAGACGCAGCCTCAGCACAAATGATGAATCGGCAGCAGTACATCAACCAACCTATAGATCCATGATTGGTAGTCTAATCTATCTAACAGGTACTCGACCAAACATTATGCATGCAGTGGGAATAGTTGGAATGTTTCAGGCAAATCCAAAGGAAACTCATCTTCAGGCAGTTAAAAGAATGTTCAAGCATCTTCAAGGAACTCAAAACTATGGCTTATGGTATCCTAGAGATACAGATCTCACACTTCATCCATATACAGATGCGGATTGGGCAGGAAGCGTGGATGACAAAAAAAGAACTAGTGGTGGTGCATTCTTCATGGGTCCTAGATTAGTATCTTGGTTCAGCAAGAAACAAAGTTCTATTGCTTTATCTACAACTGAAGCAGAATATGTAGTTGTTTCATCTTATTGCACACAGCTCCTTTGGATGATGCAAACATTGCAAGATCTTCAAATCACTTGTACTCCACCTATCTCCATTTTTTGTGATAATACAAGTGCTATCAGTATCTCAAAGAATCATGTCATGCATTCAAAGACTAAGCACATACAGATCAAGTACCATTTTCTCTGGGAACAAGTACTGGAACAAAATGTCAAATTGGAGTATGTTCCCTCTAAGGAACAAGTTTCAGATATTCTCACCAAACCACTGCCCAGGGAAACTTTTGAATACCTCAGACAGAAGCTGGGAGTAGTTGATGCATCATCTTGCTGTTGAAACCTGTCTGTTTCAGAAAAAAATTGGTTGTACGCGAGTTGCCTGAGGAGGATCCGCGTACATACACAGTTTTATGCAAATACAGTCGCGTATATGTTGGTTTGAAGGAAATCAGTGGGGACAGACTTTGGTTGAAGAGAGTCTGATATGGGTCTGACAGAGACCATCTGGCACAGGTTCAGGGGGAGCAGATATATTTCTAATAATGCATTGTTGGCATTACATTAGAATATCTTGGTTCATGTACATAAGTTGTTTTTGGTTTCAGGGGGATCAGGTGCAGAAGGAGAACATGGTTGCTGATCTAAATAATGATGCTTCTGATATTTGTTATTGGTGATTTTCATAGTCTTGCTCTAAATTTTTCGTGTCTATATCTTTTACTGTCAAGGTCATGTAACGGCCTATTTTGGTTTCCCCATTATGCCTGGGATGAATGATGTAATGTACTTGGTTGTCATATGTAAACTTCTGATGTATCCCCACTTGTTTGGGTGGATGACCCCCACTTGGTTGGGTGTGTTAGAGTCGGTCTTTACATCCCTCTGTTAGATATCATTTCTCTTTTTTCATTTCATTTTTAGGTGTCTCTTTCGATTCACTCAGTTGCATTCTGCTAGGAGCATGCCATAAAACTGATGGAAGGGTCTTGTCATTCATTACCCCTCATGTCTTATCCATTGTTGGTTCAGGTTTGTTCATCAAAATCAAGTTTTAAAGTCACTTACAGTCCTGTTTCAGTTCCTAGATCACAAGAGTCATTTCAGTCATTAGGTCTAGGGTTAGTCAATTTGGTCTTCAACACTGTCTAATAATGCCAATAGGCTCATGAGGGAGGTTCTTAATAAGTTGTTATTTCAAAGATTTTCATCATCATATGGATGGATTATGACTGTTCTTCAAAACTCTGTTTTGAAGAAAAGTCAACATTTTGTCTTTTGTAATATTTTCAAAAGTTTTTTAGTTGATTTCTTCAGCTGCAGCCCTGGTCTCCTTTACCTAATTCCATGTTAGCTATCCCTGCAAAAAATTTCCAAGAATTTCATCATTTCAGTCAAAAAATCAAAAAGGAAATTTAAAAATAGAGTTGTATTAAAATGGAAAAAGTGCCAATGCCAAAACATTACAAAGATGGGTCTTGGAGAGTTAAAAATCAAATCCATGTCTTTAAAAAGATATTTTCATGAAGATCAATGTCATTTTCATGCCAAGGCCAAAGAGAAGCCACTCAAAGCCAATTGGTTGAGTTAGTGCATGATTTGGGTGAAGTTGGAGGAAACTTGGCCGGCGCGGCACATAGAGAAGGTGGCACGGTGCATTGGGAGAAGTTGTCCAGTGTAATTCTGAATGGGCGCGATGCACTAGGACGGCACGACACATTGGGTGTGCGGCGCGGCGCATACAGTCCAAAGCCCCAAAACGTTTGGAATTTCTCCAAATTTCCATTTATTTGTGTGGACTTGCCCGATAGGGTCAACATCTTGGTGTTTCATCCATTTTTGTGTTGAGTGATGGTGGTTTATGGATGCTAATGCTTGAAACAAAAATACAAACCCTATTTCAACGTGTCTCAAAAGAAATTGCTGTGGTTTTCACAATTCACTGTTTTGCTATCAAAGTCACTCCTCCTTCCCATTTCTCTCTTGTTTTTATCATGCCCTAATTTTCTACCCCACCTAAGCACATTAATCCCTTCTCCTAAATGCTCTGTCCCAAATTCTCCAATCTCACACCTCAAACCCTAAACAACAATTCCTAACCCTATACATAAAATCCCTCAAAACCCTCCTAAATTTCCCTAATCCATATAGTCCCAATAGTCCCTAATCCCTTACTAATTTCCCTATTCCTAATAATCCTTTGTTTCATTTGTTTCCCCTTGGTGGCAGAATTTGCACACATCACTAAAATAGCAGTCCAAACAGTTTTCATACACCAGCATCTTTTTCTCCAAGGCAGTTTAAAAAACAACAGTCATGGCATCTCAGCATTCATATGATTATGAAATGGAAACCCAAAGTGACTCTTCCATGGAGGAACATGCACCCCGGAGGCCTCATAGAGGAGGTAGACATATTAGAGAAGAACCAGTCACCCTCACTGAATTACATGCCTACCCTCTTGCCATGTTTTGTTTTCAACATCAGTCATGCTATGAGTTTTGTCAAAAGGTGGCTAGTGTTCAATTTCATCATGAGTTGGCTGGTCTATTTGTGTTGTATTTACATGGAGATCAAGCTACCTTAGCCGGTGTCACCTTCACACTTACACCAGAATCTGTCTCACTAGCAACCGGCATACCAAACATTGGGGAACCATGGACCAAGAGGAAGAAGATTGACCAAAAGCATTATGAGCCATACATTAAAACCAGTTTCTTGAGGCAGCTCAAGAGAGTGTTTCCATTTCGATATTTGAAAGATGAATATGCTCCACTAATGAAATTGATCATGAAATATTTCGGCTGTGAGGGATGGATCTCTCGTTTATATGCTTATCACATCAGGTTGCTCATGCATTTCACCAGGGTACGGATGATGAACATTCTATATTTTGTTTTCCGGAACATAGAGAGGATGGCCACCCTTGTGCAGCATAAAACCCCTCAGCAGCAACTTAACAGTGTGTATCATTTTGCTCTTATTAAGATTTTGGTGGTCCATTAGCTTGGATTATAGAGCATCACTTGGGACGATTTCATCTCTCGTGACTTCTTTAGAGCTTCAAAGGGATTATCAGAGGTAAAGAAGGAGACAGATGGACCTTCTCATCAGTATGAGTGCCATGAGACCGCTAGTGTGCCGGTATTCATCACATATCAGAGGGGCACTAGACATTTGTTTGCAGCAGCAAAGCGAGTGTTATCTCCACCCGGTGTGGAAGGGGCCTCACTTCTGACATCAGCACCACAGGTACAGGACAAAGGCAAGAGGCCAATGCAGGATGAGGGGCCTTCAGGTGAAAAAGACACCGACTTCATTCTCATTCATGATGATGACACAGATACGGGCCCACAAAGTGCCAAGATTAGGGAGATCATCCAGGAGCAACAAACAGAGATCCAAGCCTTATCCCTTGAATTGGAGAGAGCTAAGTGGAACATGAAATACTTGGAGCAGAGGAACAAATAGCTTGAAGATTAGCAAGCTATCATGGAGTTACAAAACATCCGCAAGAATCACCAAGCTGCACAAAGGAGAAGAATTGAGCTCACGTCATTGGAGCAAGAGATTAATGAGGATCGGGAGTCTAGTCTCGAGAGAATCAACATCCACTTGGAGAGACTGATGGACAAGGCCGATAAGGACCATGCATTGCTGAGACACATGGCTTTCCACTACATGGCGCAGAACAAGGTCTATAAGGCACGAATCAGGACTTTAAAGGCAAAATTGAGGAAGGCAATAAGGAAGAAAAAGAGGCAAAGGGAGCTTGATCATCTTCAGATATTGGCCGAAGCCTCTTTAGCCTAGCATGACACTTAATGAAGAAGCTCCAGCCCAAATTTCAGGAAATCTGGGGCATTTTTTGGCATTTTGACAAATTTTGGCACAAAAAACAAGGTTTTTCTCCCTATGTGCTGCGCCACCTGGCGCGCGCTTTTGCTACGGAGCTCCAAATTGAAAAAAGTTTATATTTCTAGATTTTTCATGCAAAATCATGGTTTTTGGTACATAGCCAAGAAATTTGGGCAAGTTTTGAGTCCTCAGGAGGTCAAAAACACTCAAAAAATGACATCACTGCCCCTATTTTGACACACAGGAAGTAGTCCTAGGAGATTGCAGTTTTGGAGGGACAAATGACATCCAAATTGAAAACTTCCACTTGGGTTGGAAATTAGACAGGTAGGGCTTTCCAATGAGCTATATTAGGCTCAATTTGGACTTCAGGAAGTGCCTCAAACTCAGCCTCAAAGTGGCGTGATGCATAGAGGATTTGGCTAGGCGCATAGAGGACTTTTGCTCAATTTTTCACCTTCTAGCTCAGAATTTCGGCCAGTTTGACTAGTTTTGCTTTTTGATGTAATTTTTGATCTACCTTGATGTAATTGGATAAACATGATGTAATTTTGGCACTTATTTACTTGTTCTAGAGGATTCATTCACTAAAAACTGAAAATTTAATGAATGAATCAGTTTCCTACCTTATAGAGGCAAGTGGTTTTGATTGCCTAGATTTTAGTGCTTTGTTTAGAATTGGTTGAAACAGCTCCTAGAATGATGAGCTCGACCCCTAGAGGCAAGGGAATGGGTTGGGCTAGTCTATATCATGTAATTCCTAAGTCATTTTCAGGGTTGGACACTAGGGATTGCTTTGGCATATCATTCTACATTCTATCTTTGCATTTTTGGCTAAGGAAAGACCAGGGTTTTGCATCACTGTTTTGGATCCATGTGGCTTTATGTTTTGATGGTGTTCTTCTCTAAGTAATTGTAAGCTCATTAGTGTTATGTGTATCATTTTCCTATCTCTTCTTTTGAATTTGAACAAATGAGTGATTAAAGTAGAATCCATTAACTGTTATGCTCTGCCTTTGAATTTGTTTAATTTTCCATGTTTTCATCTGTTCAAGGAGAATTATTGAGACTCTCTTGCTCCCCTTAGCTCCTCACCAGTCTGATCTATCCATTCACTCACTTGAAAGCATCAAAACGATTGCCTTCCTTGCCCCAATCATAACTCTGCAGAAACTTTTCCTCATCCTTGAGCCCAATTTGCCTTTCCCTGTTTCCAGCACAAAACCCCCAAAAACTTAAAACAAATCCTTGTACTTAATACATAGCTTAAGATTAGCTTTTATTACAGTCATCTCGAGCCCCATCGATTATCTTTTGCCGAGATTGACCCGGAGAGAGCCCTCTCCTGTCCTCGTAGGGCTAGCTACGAGGCTGAGCGTGGTTTGATGTGGACCTAGAACCTTATCTTTTCAGCTTGAGGCAAATCTAGGCTCTAACATAGTGGCGACCATACTGGGGAGAAAATGGTTTGCTTATTGATGTCATTTGTTGTATAAGCTACATACGGAGCCTGAAGTTATGCCAGGTAGCCTTCGAAATGCTTTTGCTTTGCATTAGCGCAAGTAGATAAACCCTGCTTCAGTCAATCTCCGATCTAGCTTGTAATTGTGACACTTGACCTGAAAATCGCCCCGGTACATTTGAGAATTCTAAGCTTTTGGATGATAAGTTTAGACTTTGAAACGCTGAACAAGTTGTTTATGTTCCTTTGATTTCTTGAAAATAACATGCTGGCTTCAAAGAGATATACTAGAACTAATCCAGATCCAAATCCTCCCCCTTTTTACGAAAATCCAAATCTGATTTAGGGAATTATTCATCAAGAGAGCTCTGTGACTCCCATGTTTAAATCTCGTTCATGTCCTACAATTTTCAAGTATCTTGAAGAGCTTAATTTTGATGAAAAGTTTGAATTGTTATTGTTTAAAACAAAATTCGAAAGTGCTCTTGAGTCTATCGTCCCGAATCCGGACTTTCTTGCTACTCTAGAAATTGAAAAATCCAATAAGTCCATCGAGAATTTCATTCTAAGATAGCTCCAAGCTGATATTGAGGCTGCAAATATGATTGATTTCCTAGAAGCTGCATCTGCAACTCTTGGAGTTGTCGCAACTCCATCTAGCTCAAGGGTTCCCACTGAACCGCCTTTCATTCCCACCCTTCCCCCGCAACCTACTATTTCTGATCAAAAGTCTACTGTAAATTCACCTCCGCATACACCTCCTCATACACCTCACGCATCAGTTGCACCTTCTCCCCAAACATCTCCAAGGCCGATTGCAAATCCACCAAGAGAAATGGCTGCTCGTTTTGCACCTCTCGCGCTGCCTCAAGTTTTGGGTGACACGCCCACATATTATCAGAGTAAGATTCCATTGTTTGATGACACTGCTAAAAGTACCACGGCTCAGCAACATGTGGACAAGATGACGGATTTCTTTGAGCTTCATGAGATTGATACAGAAAACGTTACCATGAGATTATTCGTGCAGACTTTCGTAGGTGAGGTGAGAAAATAGTTTAGAGCTTTGACAACTAGAAGTATTCCCACATTAGAAGAGCTTCAAAGACAGTTCTCGGATCGCTGGGAAGTCAAGAAAGATCCTCTTCAGATCACTTCTGAATATACCAAGATCAAGCGCAATGCTGGTGAGTCCGTGTAAGACTATTGTATTAGATTTAATGCGGTTTATAATGCAGTTCCTGATGATTAAAGGCCAACTAGAAATTCAGCTTTGCTTAAGTTCCCGGATGGTTTTGATCCAGACATGGCTTATCAATTAAGAGAGAGAGATCCAGCTACCTTAGAAGAAATGCAGAAAACCGTCGTTAGTGTTGAGGCAAATTTGAATGACAAGGGAGCTAGATTGAAAACCGAGAAGAGAGTTTCAATAAAGGAAGAAGCTTTACCTCAGATTAGGTGCTCCGCAAGGTAGAAAAGATGATTGAAAGGTTAACACTTGATAAGCCTGAACCGCAGATTCAGAATCCTAATTTCCGTGGACAGCAACAACCTCAATTCAGGATCAAACAACGTGAGCAACGAGCACAAGAAACAACATCACAACAACAACAAGTAAAGACACCTCTTCAGCAAAATTTTGTTGGTCCCGAATCTAATGATGAAGACCATGTAATAGGAGAAGAAAATCACTTCTTTACTCCTGATGATATGCCCACCTTTATCACTGAAGATGATGAGTATGCAGAAAGTTCAGCGGTACAGCAGGATGCATATTTTATCTTGCCGAATGACACAGCTCTTGAAGAGGAGTCAGATGAGTATTAGAGAGGGTATATGCATGCCTTGTCCACCCAGCAGTGTCATTATTCATTAAGAAACAAGAATGTCCCCATCAATCCAATCCATAAGAGAAAGGAAGGTCTAGCATCTAAGAATGAGCCACCTGTTGCACCAAATAAAGGAAAAGAAGTTGTTGATCCTATGCCTAACAAATCTCCACTAGCAAGTATCAAAAGATAAAGCTGAGAAGAAGGAGGTTCCAGCCAAAGAGGTAGAAAAGACTTCTTCCTTTAGTTTAGAAAATGAAATTTCTAAATTAAAGGCATCCATTCCCTTGATTGAACTGATGAGGAACAGAAGTTATAGAGGTCAGGTTTCCAAAATTTTGAATTTTGATCCAATGTCTGATATGGTGAGTGTGGAAGATGATCAACCTGAGCTGATTTTTGGACTAGCATTGAATGGTGAGTCTCCGGATAGTGATGTGCCTCCTTTCTATTTCAGTTTGAGAGTGTATGAGTTTGTGTTGCATAATGCTATGTTTGATTCTGGCACCTCCCACAATCTTATGCCGAAGGCTATCATGGAGAAGTTGGGTTTGGACATCACTAGGAAATACCATGATCTTTATTCATTTGATTCCAGTAGGGTGAGATGTATTGGGCTTATTAAAGACTTGGTGGTCAGTTTGGATCAGATTCCGGCAAAAAACGTTTTGATGGATGTGGTGGTGGCGGATATACCTCCTAGATTTGGAATGCTTCTTTCCAGATCTTGGGGAGCAAAGATTAAGGGAACTATACAGCTTGATTTCTCCTATGCAACAATTCCTATGTTTGGCCAAATGAGAAAACTTTATCGGGAGCAGAAAATGATTACATGATTACAAGCAAGGAGAAACCAATTAATCATCCGATTAATTATGTACATACAGATTTAGAGTCTTTTGTTTTGTATTCAGATAGTTTCAATGAGATTGATAGTCAGTTAGTTGCAGCAGATGATATTGCAGAGATAGTAGAGAATTTCAGAGAAGTTTTGAATAAAGAAGGACAAAAATAGCAGAATACCGTTGAGCAATCAGCCCAAAACAATGGACAACAAGTAGGAAAAACAAAGGTGACAGAGTTTCAACACTTGGAAGAGGAGGAAGATGGCCTGTGGAACATGGATTTCGATGGAGCAGTGGGAAATGATGGTGCTAGAATTGGAATTTGGGTACGCAGTCCTTTTTCTACTCCGAACAAAGTGCCTAGTAATGTGCGGGTATCTTCTTACAAACTTTCTTTTGATAGCTCAAACAATGAGGCTGAGTATGAGGATTTTATTGCTGGCCTAAAAATCCTAAGAAAGCTAAATTATAAAAGGATTGTTGTATATGGTGACTCCAAATTGTTGATTAAGCAAGTTAAAGGCAGATATCAAGCAAAGCATCCTCGGATGCAGGCATACTAGAATGATGTTCTAGACATTTTGAAGCTGTTTTCAGATTACACCTTGACGTGTGTGCCTCGTATTAAAAATAGTATTGCTGATGCACTTGCTAAGGCAGTGAGTAATTTGAAGATTCCTATGAGTTCAAGTAATAAATTTGAAATCCATGTGAAACATCGTCCGACTATCCCGGAAAATCAGAGATATTGGCAAGTTTTTCAAGATGATGAGGAGATTGATGATTTTTTGCAAAGTAAAGGTAAGTTCAAAGATACCTCAATTGATGTAGAATATGATGATGGTAAAGATGATGTGCAGATCAATCAAATGGAAGTGTTGCAGCTCAAGGATAACTTGATTCCTAAAGGCTTGATACCTTTAGAATAACTCTTTGATCATGATGACGTAGCCCACAAACCAACTTTGTAGCCAACAAAGAAGGAAGTCGAAGAGGTGAATATTGGAATAACTGAGCATCCGAAAATGGTAAAGCTGTCCAAAGCATTGCCCCAAAAGGTAAAGGCCAAATATATCAGTTTGTTGCCATCATTTGCTGATGTGTTTTCTTGGGACTATTCTGATTTGAAAACATATGACACCAATATAATTCAGCACACAATTCCTATAAGCCTAATCAGAAACCTTTCAGACAGAAGTTAAGAAGGCTTAATCCAAAATTGCTGCCATAGATTGAGAAGGAGGTAAACAGGTTGTACAAATCAGGAATCATTGTTCCCATCCAATTTTCAAATTAGATATCTAATTGGTGCCCGTATGAAAGAAGACAGGTGAGATCCGTTTGTGCATTGATTTTCGGAATCTCAACAAAGTTTCATTGAAGGATAATTATCCACTGCCAAAAATGGATCGCATACTTCAGCGAGTACTTGGAGCATCTTGCATGTCACTACTCAATGGTTATTCTGGATATAACCAAATTTTGGTCCATGAAGATGACCGGGATAAGACAGCGTTCACCACTCCGTGGGGAACCTTTAATTACGCCAAAATGCCTTTCAGTTTGAAGAATGCAGGTGCCACTTTTCAGCGGGCAATGGATATGGCTTTCGCAAATGAGAAGGATGTCTTCTTGGTTGTGTACCTCGATGATCTGACGGTGTTTTCTAATTCAGATGAAGAACACTTGTATCATTTAAAAATTGTCTTTCAAAAGTGCAGAAAATATGGTGTGTCGTTGAATCCGAAGAAGAGCTTGTTCGCCATGGATGAGGGCAAACTACTTGGGAACGTTATCTCAAAGGATGGCATTCGTATTGATCCAGCACATGTGGAAGTAATTCAACAAATTGACCTGCCCCAGAATAAGAAGGAGATTCAATCGTTTAATGGTAAGATGAATTTTCTGCACCTCTTTGTTCCTAATCTTGCTGAACATCTAAGAGAGATTAAAAACATGCTTAAGAAGGACAGCCAAGGGATGTGGATAGAAGAGGCTATAAAATCTTTCAATTTAGTAAAATTGGCCCTTTCTTCAGCCCCGGTTCTAATCATCCCGGATTATACTCAGGATTTTATATTGTTTTCATTTGCTTCCGATCATACTACGGTAGTTGTATTAATGCAGAAAAAAGATCAGCATGAAAGACCGACTGCTTTTTTCAGCCAAACTATAAGAGATGCTGCTTTGAAATACAACATTATTGAGAAGCAAGCCCTTGCACTTGTAAAAGCACTGAAATATTTCCATGTACATATTCTGCATTCCCATATTTTAGCTTATGTTCCTAACGTTGTTGTCAAAGATGTTTTGGTCCAAACAAATCCTGAAGGAAGACGTGGCAAGTGGATTGCAGCTTTACTAGAGTATGATGTGGAGATAAGGCCCACAAAGCTTGTTAAAGGATAGGGAATGGCAAAGTTAATGGCTGAATCAAATCTGCACGTCTTAGACATAAATCTGATTGCTACTATGTCTGATGAAAATGAGCAAGGTCCATCAATTCAGGTAGCTGAAATCTTTATTCTTTCTCCATGGTATTCAGATATCATATATGTACTTCAGAATTTTTCCACGCCACCTGGTATGGCTAGAGACAAAGCTAGAACTCTTAAGTTAAAGGCTGCTAAGTTTTGTATTTTGAATTCTGCACTTTACTAGAAAGATCCCGGTGGCGTTTTGTTGAATTGTTTGGTGGAAGAAGAAGCGAAGCAGGTCATGGAGGATTTCCATAAAGGAGATTGTGGCAGCCACCTTTTTTGGAAAACAAGGACAGATAAAATTCTGAGAGCTGGATACTATTGGGCGACATTGTTTGCTGATATGTTCAAGACTGTCAAGAGCTGTCATAACTGTCAGATTTTTGAAGGAAAGCAGAAATTACAGCCTTTTCCACTTAAGCCCATTGAAGTGAGTGCCCCTTTTCAGTAGTGGGGGTTGGATTTCATTGGTGAAATTCATCCTGCTTCTTTAGGTCAGCATAGATGGATCCTCACAGCAACAGATTATTTCACGAAGTGTATTGAAGAAATTCCCACTAGGAAAGCTACAAATGCGGTAATAATTTCACTCCTTGAGAATAATATTTTGTCTCATTTTGATTGCCCGAATAAGCTAATCACTGATAATGCAGCAGCTTTCAAGTCAAAAAGGATGGTTGGGTTTTGTAGTAAATATCACATTACTTTGGGGCACTCAATTGCCTATCATCCACAAGGCAATGGATTGGCGGAGTCTTCCAAGAAATATTTGGTTAATAGCATTAAGAAGATGCTGGAAATAAACAAGAAAAGTTGGCATAAGAAGTTGGTCCATGCACTTTGGGCAGATCGAGTGAGTCAGAAGAAATCCATTGGTATGTCCCCCTTTGAGCTAGTTTATGGAGTTGATACAGTGTTTCCTACCTCTCTCGCAGCTCCGGTAGTCAAACTTCTTTAGGAGGCTGGTAGTGAAGATGATCCAATGCAGAGAAGACTAAACCAAATGATCCACTTGTAGCAGACACGGGAAGATGTTTTTCAAAACACATTCAAGTTGTAGGAGAGAATTAAAAAGATTTATGATAGAAAAGTAAAGGCGGACAATCCAAAGCTCCAAAACGTTTGAAATTTCTCCAAATTGCCATTTATTTGTGTGGATTTGCCACGTAGGGTCGACATCTTGATGTTTCATCAATTTTTGTATTGAGTGATGGTGGTTTATGGATGTTAATGATTGAAACAAAAATCCAAACCCTATTTCAACGTGCCTCAAAAGAAATTGCTGTGGTTTTCAAAATTCATTGTTTTGCTACCAAAGTCACTCCTCCTTCCCATTTCTCTCTTGTTTTTATCGTGCCCTAATTTTCTACCCCCCTAAGCTCATTAATCCCTTCTCTTAAATGCTCTGTCCCAAATTCTCCAATCTCACACCTCAAACCCTACACAACAATTCCTAACCCTATACATCAAATCCTACATCAAATCCCTCAAAACCTCCTACATTTCCCTAATCCTATAGTCCCAATAGTCCCTAATCCCTTACTACTTTCCCTATTCCTAACGGTCCTTTGTTTCATTTGTTTCCCCTTGGTGGTAGAATTTGTACACATCACTAAAAGAGAAGTCCAAATAGTTTTCATACACCAGCATCATTTTCTCCAAGGTAGTTTAAAAAACAACAGTCATGGCATCTGAGTATTCATCTGATTATGAAATAGAAACCCAAAGTGACTCTCCCATGGAGGAGCATGCACCCCGGAGGTCTCATAGAGGAGGTATACATATTAGAGAAGAACCAGTCACCCTCACTAAATTACAGTCCTGCCCTCTTGCCATGTTTTGTTTTCAACATCAGTCATGCTATGAGTTTTGTCAAAAGGTGGCTAGTGTTCAATTTCATCATGAGTTGGCTGGTCTATTTGTGCTACATTTACATGGAGATCAAGCTACCTTAGTCGGTGTCACCTTCACACTTACACCAGAATCTGTCTCACTAGCAACCGGCATACCAAACATTGGGGTACCATGGACCAAGAGGAAGAAGATTTACCGGCAGCATTATGAGCCATACATTAAAATCGATTTCTTGAGGCAGCTCAAGAGAGTGTTTCCATTCTGATATCTGAAAGATGAATATGCTCCACTAATGAAACTGATCATGAAATATTTCAGCTGTGAGGGATGGTTCTCTCGTTTATATGCTTATCACATCAGGTTTCTCATGCATTTCACCAGGGTACGGATGATGAACATTCCGTATTTCATTTGCCGAAACATAGAGAGGATGACCACCCTTGTGCAGCATAAAATCCCTCAGCAGCAACTTAACAGTGTGTATCATTTTTCTTTTATTAAGATTTTGGTGGTCCATCAGCTTGGGTTACAGGGCATCATTTGGGATGATTTCATCTCTCGTGACTTCTTCAGAGCTTCACAGGGATTATCATAGGTCAAGCATGAGACAGGTGGACCTTCTCATCAGTATGAGTGCCATGAGACTGCTAGTGTGCCGATATTCATCACACATCAGAGGGGCACCAGAAATTTGTTTGCAGCAGGAAAGTGAGTGTTATCTCCACCAGTGTGGAAGGGGCCTCACTTCCGACATCAGCACCACAGGTGCAGGACAAAGGCAAGAGGCCAATGCAGGATGAGGGGCCTTCAGGTGAACAAGAGACTAACTTCATTCTCATTCATGCTGATGATACAGATACGGGCCCATAAAGTGCAAAGCTTAGGGAGATCATCCAGGAGCAGAAAACAGAGATCCAAGGCTTATCCCTTGACTTGGGGAGAGCTAAGTGGACCATGAAATACTTGGAGCAGAGGAACAAACAACTTGAAGATCAGCAAGCTATCATGGAGTTACAAAACATCCGCGAGAATCGCCAAGCTGCATAAAGGAGAAGAATTGAGCTCACGTCATTAGAGTAAGAGATTAATGAGGATCGGGAGTCTAATCTCGAGAGAATCAAAATCCACTTGGAGAGACTACTGGACAAGGCCGATAAGGACCATGCATCGCTGAGACACATGGCTTTCCACTACATGGTGCGGAACAAGGTCTGCAAGGCACGAATTAGGAATTTAAAGGCAAAATTGAGGAAGGCAATTAGGAAACAAAAGAGGCAAAGGGAGCTTGATTGTCTTCAAATATTGGCCGAAGCCTCTTTAGCCCAGCATGACACTTAATGAAGAAGCTACAACCCAAATTTCAAGAAATTTGGGGCATTTTTGGCATTTTGACAAATTTTGGCACAGAAAAAAGGGTTTTTCTCCCTATGCGCTGTGCCACCTGGTGCGTGATTTTTCTAGGGAGCTCCAAATTGCGAAAAGTTTATATTTCTGGATTTTTCATGAAAAATCATGGTTGCTGGTGCATGGACAAGAAATTTGGGCAAGTTTTGAGTCCTCAGGAGGTCAAAAACACTCAAAAATTGACCTCACTGCCCCTATTTTGACACACAGGAAGCAGTCCTGGGAGATTGCAGTTTTGGAGGGGAAAATGACATCCAAATTGAAAAATTCCACTTGGGTTGGAAAGTAGACAGGTAGGGATTTCCAATGAGCTATCTTGGACTCAATTTGGACTTCAGGAATTGCCTCAAACGCAGCCTCAAATTGGCATGATGCATAGAGGATTTGGCGGGACACATAGAGGATTTTTGCTCAATTTTTCACCTTCCATCCTAGAAATTCAGCTAGTTTGACTAGTTTTGCTTTTTGATGTAATTTTTGATCTATCTTGATGTAATTAGATAAACATGATGTAATTTTGGCACTTATTTACTTGTTATAGAGGATTCATTCACTAAAAAGTGAAAATTTAATGAATGAATCAGTTTCCTACCTTATAGAGGCAAGTTGTTTTGATTGCCTAGATTTTAGTGCTTTATTTAGAATTGGTTGAAACGGCTCCTAGAATGATGAGCTCGACCCCTAGAGGCAAGGGAATGGGTTGGGCTAGTCTATATCATGTAATTCCTAAGTCATTTTCAGGGTTGGACACTAGGGATTGCTTTGGCATATCATTGTACATTCTATCTCTGCATTTTTGGCTAAGGAAAGACCAAGGTTTTGCAACACTATTTGGGATCCATGTGGCTTTATGTTTTGATGGTGTTCTTCTGTAAGTAATTGTAAGCTCATTAGTGTTATGTGTATCATTTTCATGTCTCTTCTTCTGAATTTGAACAAATGAGTGATTAAGGTAGAATCCATTAACTGCTATGCTCTGCCTTTGAATTTGTTTAATTTTCCATGTTTTCATCTGTTTAAGGAAAATTCTTGAGACTCTCTTGCTCTCCTTAGCTCCTCACCAGTTTGATCTATCCATTCACTCACTTTAAAGCATCAAAACGATTGCCTTCCTTGCCCCAATCAGAACTCGACAGAAACTGTGCCTCATCCTCGAGCCCAATTTGCCTTTCCCTGTTTCCAGCACAAAACCCCCAAAAACTTAAAACAAATCCTTGTACTTAATACCTAGCCTAATATTAGCTTTTACTACAGTCATCTCGAGCCCCATCAATTATCTTTTTCCGAGATTGACCCGGAGAGAGCCCTCTCCTGTCCTCGTAGGGCTAGATACGAGGCTGAGCGTGGTTTGATGTGGACCTAGAACCTTGTCCTTTCAGCCTAAGGAAAATCTAGGCTCTAATATGATGATGGATGTTTGTATAGAGTCTTTTGGTGATAGGAAGGTCTTCTATGATATATAAGTCATGGATCTTGAAGAACCTCCTTTTGCAGATCTTGCCTACAGTCACGGGGAGCATGGTCAGCACAGCAGAGCAGAGATTCCGGCATGTACTCAGGGGGAGCATAACCCTTTGCCCTTGATGACAAAGGGGGAGAATGACTTTGGGGTTGCCATCAAGTCCAAAGGGGGAGATTGTTGGCATTATGACACAGGTTTGGCGCTATGGCACAAGTGTGGCACAGGTGTTGTCCTTGATGGAAACTCACTCTGGTAACAGATCTCAGTTCAGCCTCTCAGAATGAAGGAAAAATATATATACGTAGGTTCATCGTGATCAAGCCGCGTATACACGCGGGTTAGACGTTCTAAAGACACGTATGCGTATACACGCACTTTCACGCAAGGAAAAGCGCGTACATGTGGGAGAACTTATGTTTGGTCCATGGTATTTGTCCATGGTATTGATTTGTTATGGTTTTCGACTGTGGTATTGTGAAAGGCCTAAGACTATAAAAGAGGAAGGAGATCATTAGGCAAGGTCATGATCTGAATGATTGAATATTTGAAAAGTGCTAGATCTGGAATACTGGGATTAAGGTTATGGTGCAGAGCTAGATCTGAACAAAGGAGGAATCTAAGCGCAAAGAAAAGGATAAGTTGTGTTGATGGGTCAAAATCTTAAGGATTGAATAATAGTATCTTTGTATGATTTTGATTTGTTATATGTGGCGCATGCTTGATCTATAAATATGATAATCTGGGTTAACTAATGTCTGAATATTTGAAGGAGTAAATTATCTTTATTGATCTGTACATAGGTTCAGTGAAGTGAAGGCGTGTATACACGCTGTTTCTGTAAGTCAAAAGTGCGTATACGCACGTTGGTCTTAACACAGAAGCGTATGCACGTAGGTTTCTGAATATTGAAGTAGCGTATGTCTCTTAAATTATGTTCTAGCTGCTTTTGTTGATTACTACAGTGATCTTGGTTCAGAATTGGTGTATGGTTACTGTTACTGTGTTCTGGGTACAACTGTCAAGTGTCTATTTGATTCAATTTAGATTGGTGAAAAGGAGATTGTTTGATGATGTTTGATTAATGTTATTCATGGATCCAGTCTGAAAATTTATGAAACGAGGTCCCTGGAAGAAAGAGAAGGTTGTAGCCTTCTGTAGGTCAGCACCTATGTACTAGTATCTCAACTAGTACAAGAGAAAAGGGGGTTGTAGCTCCCTTCCAGGAGAAGCTGGAGAACGAGAGAGGGTTGTAGCTCTCTGCAAGTTGCAGCCTGCGTACAGGTAAAGGACTACACTAGTACAGAATCATTGTAAAAGGAAGTTTCTAATTGAAAAAGATAGAGACATATTGCAGCAAGTGGTTTTCACCCACATTGGGTTTCCACCTTATATCTTGTGTTCTTGTGTGTGATTGTCTGCATTTTCTTGTTCCTGGTTATTGTTTCTATGGTTCTGACACACAGATTTAAAATCAACATCTGAAGAATAATTAATTTACAAGTCTATAAGTTATACGCGGTTTTCCTTTACTGAAGTTGCGTATATACGTTGGTTTATCTAACTAAAGTAGTGTATACAAATCTGTGAAAGAATTGTCTTGATAAAACTGATTCACCCCCCCCCCCCCCCCTCTCAGTATTATTTCCAACAGCAAAAGGGGCTTTCAACATGTTTCATACTCGCATCCACTAAGAAGTATCTGTCAAAATTCATGGAATCAGGATGGATGTTCAACTCAAGGTAGTAATTAGATGTTTTATTATCGGCTTGCAAAGCTCTTTTGCAGCCACTCTATAGTTCTGTACTCATAGCATGAATTGTGTATTTTATTTGTTGTCGACCCTGATGGAACAATGTTACAACAACTTTGTGAGACAATGACCCATTTCTTCAGCTGTGCGATAAGCTTTAAAGTGATTTTGGCAAGTCTTTGGAGCTTCAAAGACAGTTCCAAAAATGATACGTTATGGCTGTTAGCAAGTATCTGATTCACATCGATAAAAATGCCTCCATGCTTCTACACATGGAATGATGATGAGGGGTTGCTCAATGTTGCAGGTAATGCTTGAATTATTTATCTTGTTCATTAGCTGTAAGGAACTTATATCTATCTTTTTATCTCCTGTATATATTATTTTCTGTAATATGGTACACTATCCCATCATGCAATTTTTGTCACGTGTGCATTCTGATAGGATATTGATATTAATCAGAGTAACTAATCACATACATAAGTACTACTCTGACTCATGTGGCTACAATTCTAACATTACAAAATATTGACTGCACTGAACTGACTAAATTCTTACATAAGCAGACACGAAATTGAGAGATTCTCATGTCCTGCCAGGGCAGGCAATATGGACATCGTGTGTTGTATACCTATTGTGAGGTCATGTCCATGGATTTTAAACCTTTGCTATCATGGAACTACTGGCCTCATCAATAATCCTTGTCCTCTGTCTCCAAACAATTTTTGAATTTTTGTGGAAATTGTTTCTGCTTCTTGTATCCAGTAATCATCTCTTGCCTCCAGTTACTGGTATCTATTATTTGGATGTTTGACTGATGAGCCATTACATTCTGTACTCCTCTGCGCTCATTGGACTGTCTTCCTAATCAATCATGATAGCCCTATGTCGCCAAACACATCATGAATGTTTGTCGAAATTATTCACGCTCATTGGTTCTATCTGGTAATTGTATCTTCCTTTTGATTACTGACATCTATTATTGGGCTATTGGAAAGAACAGTCATTCTTATCCTGTATTCCTTTGCATTTCAAATCGATTCAAGTTCTAGCTTTTTTGCTTTGTCCGATAACCATCCTGTGGCTGTATTTTTGTATGAAACCTTGATGGTTTTTAGAGTTGTTGCGACTCCTCCATCTGGGTTCCCGCTGGATTCTTGCCATATTTTGGCTTGCATAACACAATTCTTTTTCATACTCTACGTTTAGCTAATTAGAATGTTTAAAGGTACATCATATTTAAACATGCCTATCTCTACTATTTCATGGATGTTCTCATTTTTAAATTTTTTTTCCAAATCTGTTTTGCAATACCTTTCTTACCAGATAATACAAGTTACCACTACCACATAAATCAAATTAAGTTGAAATTTCAATCATGGTTTCATTTTTTTATTTTCACTTCCCTAGTAAATTGTGGTAATGAATTCAGTTAATGATGAACGAGAAATAATCAAATGAAACTCTGTCTTTGCATGTTCTTAAATTACATAATTTAAAGGAAATACTGGCAAGTATACTGGTAGCATTCAATTTGTCAAATTTATTCGGAATTTGCAGATGATTTATAATTTATTATATATGGCTGATTGATACTCAACGTTACCATTTACCAGATGTCTAGCAAACAAATTTTCATCCATTTAGTCAACAATTAAAATTGGATCAATGAGATGTAATCTGCAAATGAGATCTATGAAGAATCAATGGGAATAATTAAGATAAAATTCTAGGTTTGCACTTACAGGTATACTGGTAGCATTCAGTTTGTCAAATTTATTCAGAATTCGCAGATGATTTATAATTTATTATATATGGCTGATTAATACTCAACATTACCATTTACTAGATGTCTAGCAAACAAATTTTCATCCATTTAGTCAACAATTAAAATTGGATCAATGAGATGTAATCTGCAAATGAGATCTATGAAGAATCAGTGGGAATAATTTAGATAAAATTCTAGGTTTTCCTCTAGCTTCAAAGGCTAAATGACACATTGTCAAGTATTTCAATATAATGTAGCAGAATTGATTAAATCATAGACATTTTGAGTTTGCAGGATACTGTTTAATTTCTTATGCACTGTTATACTTAGCACTGCACACGTTGAATTCCTTCTCTTTATCACACATGTTATAGAAGATCGTTCAACATGTCTTTAAGTAACATGGGATCTTGCCAGCATTCTAAGACATTCGGGGATGGGTTCAACTCTCCAAAGAAGAATCATACAGAGAAGAGAAACATGGTTCCTCAATTGCATTTTCTTAATCTCAAGATTCTAAGATGCGCTCTTTTGTTATTGTTTTTGTACTCAGCTAGTTGCACTACAATTTTCCAGCACAACTAAATTAATAAGTGTCCAAGGATTCAGATTCCTCCAGCTGGTGCTGCATGCATTGACCACAACATTTTTCTCCATTGTTGGTCCTCTTCTTGCAGTAGGTGCAACATCCTCCCAACGGCAGCGCCCCATTTACCTTCGTGCATATGGTAAAAATGATCTCTGGGAAACCCTTTATGGGGTACTCTGCTACATGAGTGGCATTAATGTCCATATTTAATAATTAGTTCCAGGTATGATTATAGATCAGACCTTCCTTCTTTAGTTGATGGCCCCATCAATTGGATCTTTATCTTTACTTTCCACATGCTTAAGCTAGGTCCTGTGGGTTTCAGATCTTGTGGATTGGCTTTGGCTCTTGCTCAAACTTTTGCTCTAGCTATATTCAGACTCTCAGGCTTTAACTCTGACTTGGTTTTGGGTCTAGCTTCACGGGTTGAATCTTAGAAAGAGTCTCCTACATAAACTTTACAGATATTACAATTTAAGCCTGGCATTGGCAACAAGGATTCAGATTCCTCCAGCGGTGCCAAATGCATTGAACACAACATTTCTCTCCATTGTTGGTCTTCTTCTCGCAGCAAGTGCTACATCCTCCCAATGGCAGTGCCCCATTTACCTTCGTGCATATGGTAAAAATGATCTCCGGGAAACCCTTTATGGGGTACTCTGCTATAGGAGTGGCATTAATGTCCATATTTAAGAATTAGTTCCAGGTATGATTACAGATTAGACCTTCCTTCTTTAGTTGATGGCCCCATCAACTAGATCTTTATCTTTACTTTCCACATGCTTAATCTGGGTCCTGTGGGTTTCAGGTCTTGTGGCTTGGCTTTGGCTCCTGCTCAAACTTCTGCTCTAGCTATATTTAGACTCTCAGGCTTTAACTCTGACTTGGTTTTGGGTCTAACTTCACGGGCTGAATCTGAGAAAGAGCCTCCTACATATTTCTCTACATTTCTTTTAACAAACCCTTCCAGACATATATGACTCTTATTCACAGCTGATTATTTTGTCTTTTGGATATTTATATGACTTCTTCTTAGATAAAGTGCAAATCAATCTAAACAAATGTTTAGATAGAGTGCAATCAAACTAAACAAATGTTCAAATAATGTTGTTCTAAATTGTCCTTTTCAGCATTCAACTGAGATTCTTCTGCCAATGCTTTTGCCTTCTTTTGAAGATCTTTCTGCAAAACTATCAATTATTCCATATCTTGTGTTTTTTATTCTTGTTCTAGCAACCTCCACTGGGTGTTAGAATTTTACCTTTGTTACTCTAAACGTGTTCATCCTTCAGCAACACAGCAATACACTGCAATATCCCATAAACAAAGAAGCATACCCAACAGCAACCTTGCACTGTGTGCAGATGGGTTAAAGGTGTAGTGAAAATCAGAATCAACATGGTGCAAAAGTGATGGTGGAGTTTACATTTTTGAAGGTATTTCTCCTTGAGCATTATTTCATCTCAGCAGATCCGTGGAACTACATATTCAAATAAAAACTTTAGCTCATAAGTATTTTGTACAAATTCATACTCCTGTGCATATAAATTATCGATTAAATTCGTAGAATTACCATTCCATGATAATAAAACAATTGTAATCTCGTAACCTTATTCTTATTTACAAGTTTCTTTGTTTGCCTTTAGGATAGTAGGCAATTCTTATAATTAATAATTTGCAGTATTCACATCACACAAAAAATGTAATCTCGTAATCTTTTGCTTATTTACAAGTTTCTTTGTTTTCCTTTAGGATAGTAGGCAATTCTTATTATTAATAATTTGCAGTGTTCACATTACACAACTGTACACTTTTCTCCTCTTTCTTTGCTTTTTCTGCCAAATGTTTGCACATATCAATGGAATACAATCCGTTCTATTTTCACAGGCCACGTAACTTGCTCTAATAACAAAATAATATGTCTGGGTACTCCTGCAAAACATATTTCATAACTAGGGAACATTGCTGCTAGAATATGGTTTGGAGAAGCAAGGAAACCCAGCTACTAAACGGTTTTAATATGATGCTCTGTTAAATCTAAGTGCGGTTCAAAATACTAGTTTCATCATTAAATATAGGTCTATGAAGGTATGATGCTCTGTTAAATCTAAGAGCAGATCAAAATACCAGTTTCATCCATTAAATACAGGTCTATGAAGGTGCCCAAAAACATAACTAAATTTGTGCTTAAGGCATGATTATTCTTCTCTGCTACGCTACATCAATGAGTAAAATCAAACAGTAAAAGGAGATTAAATCATACAACTTCGTTTCTCTACAGACAATAATAGTTCTTTATTAAAGGAGACTTTACATATATTACAATTGAAGCCTGGCATTGGCAACATACTCTAGCAAGTGTTGCATCCATTGACAACAACATTTTTGACTTGAGACTTCTGTGATCCATATCAATTTTTTGAAGAATCTTCAGCGAAAATCACATAGAAAAACGTTTGTCAATGTGTTTCGAACCAACCAGTGTGGTTCATCGTCAGGAAAAGTTGAATGAGCAGACCTCACTTTGCACATTAAATAGATTGGCTGACAATGAACCACACTGGTTGGTTCGAAACACGTCGACAAAAGTTTTTCTATGTGATTTTCGCCGAAGATTCTAAAAAAACAGCATTTTTCTCTGTCATTGTTCTACTTCTTGCAGCAAGCGCTACATCCTCCCAAACATCAACGCTTCATTACCTTCGTGCATATGGTAAAAATGATCTCCAGGAAAACCTTTATGGGCTACTTTGCGACAGGAGTGGCATTAATGTCCATATTTAATAATTAGTTCCAGGAATGATTACAGATCAGACCTTCCTTCTTTAGTTGACGGCCCCATCAACTAGATCCTTATATTTACTTTCCACATGCTTAATTGAGCCAATAGTTCTTTTTTAATAGAGACATGTTCTCAATGAAGTTCAACAAATTTTCACCCATACATTGCTTTTAGAAAAATTGTTTTACAATACTGCAAATTTGATAGACTTCAAATACAGCTCCCCTCTTAACCAAACCCTTGCAATGTTTGCAAAGCCCATGGCTGTATGCAAAGTACAATTTGCGCTAGATAAAACAAAAGCAGCAATTTCCAAGCCATTACCGAGAAAACAAGCATTACTAGGAAGTTGTGAAGTTGTATCCGCAGGAAGAAAATTGAGGAATTTGGGCTAGATAAAACAAAACCAACAATTTCCAAGCCATTACGGAGAAAACAAGCATTACTAGGAAGTTGTGAAGTTGTATCTATAGGAAGAAATTTGAGGAGACTTGGAAAAATAGTCACTATCTATTGAATGTAGTAAGGCTAGAGACCTTGAGTTACGACACCCTGCGTTAGATTTGGGAATTGCTTCCATAGAAAATGAATGGATAAAATTTGTGCTAGAAAACTCAAATGCCAATTTGTAGAGTGATGAGGTTCCAATTATTTTATGTAAAAATGGGGGCATTTTCAGAGTGTCTCTTTTGTAACTGTTTCATGTAATTAAGATGGAAAACAAGTTTTGTTTGAAATCAAGTTTCTTCTTGCCTTATCTGTCTTTCTATGATCCGTCTGATTTCATGTTAGACGATTAAAACATTTACGACCATTAGATTAAAGTTCTCGTTATAACTAAAACTATCCATATCTTACCTCCTTGAAACCATATAAATAACGATTTCCGTAGGTTTTATGAAACACTGTTCTACGAATCCATGTTCGTTTTCTTGAATCTGCTCATAAATTTCAATCGTCCAGGATCTTGCTTGAATCTCCCGGCCATTGTGCAGGTAAATTTCAAATGGCAAGGGCATAAATTTCAAAATGGAGTGTGTAGTCTCGATTGTTTTTAGTTTTCAATGATTTGTTTTTAATGATTTTTGTTTTAACTGCGAGGATGATTTGTTTTTAATGACTTTGGGTTTTAACTACGAGGAGTTCTGTGGCGGAAAACTAGAAATTGTCAGGATTTCTATGACAAAAAACTAGAAATTGCAGAGGTTTCTCAGTTTATGCAAAATCTTGGATGAAATCTGTTGGGCAATGTGCAGGTAAATTTCAAAGTGGAGTTAGTACTATTGAAACGATTATTTTTAGTTCTCGCCCTCCATATACCACAATGCTTCTTTTTAAGATACCCTAATGTCCAATGTTGATCTTCCACCAACCATTTGAAGGGGACTATACTACTAGTATGTCATGAATGCCCATGTCGCTGTGTTGAGTAATTATTTCAAGGTATGAGACCTTCCATCAATTTTATGGCCCCCATAAGCAAGATTCCTCTCTTCTCGTTCAATGGGCCTACCTGTGGCAACAAGATCTTGTGCCTTCTTTGAAGAACCCTAGCTTTTAGAATTCAAATTCCTTTGCACTATTGATTTTTTTTGTTTTGCAAGTTTAAATTTAGGCACATTGATTGTTTGTCATACATTGTGTTTTCTCTGGTTATTTTGCTAGAGTAGGAGCAAGGAATCGTCTTGCAGTTCAATGAATTCTAACAGGCCTTCCACGGGAGAGCGATGTCTTCGTACTCTACAAAAACAGGGTGCTTCAATGAATAAACACAGTGTGTGCATTCTCTCGTTGTTTTTACAGATAATTTATATGCTGCAAACATGTCATTCCCTCAATTGGGTTTATTACAGTGAAATGTGTCTAGGGGGCAAGAGGTTATCAGCCTCTCTTCTCAACCATCGAATTTTTTTTACGTGGATACCCTTTTTTGGTACGTTTAGTTGGAAGTGTGAATCAGGATTTCGTTTTATTGTTTTTGCCATCACAGAGCGACAGATTTATCCTGGCAAGAGGATCCATCGATTTGGAGGTAGCTAGATTCATGATCATGCAGAAGCAAAAGGACAGTGATGATACCCATGTCCTCTCCCCTTCCCCCTCCCCTTCCAGAAAAGCATACAAGAAGGAGATGGCAGCCACTTTATTGAAAAATGCCCATTCTATGGACAACAATTTCAGAATTCTTTCTTTCAATGGTAAATCATCGACTATTTCCTAGGCTTCAGAAGAAAATGTGCTAGCTAATTTCCCTATTTCTAGAAGAGCACGCAGATATATTGCCCAGGTAGGCCTGGATTTCATTTTTTTTATAGTCATTTTCACTAGATATTCCATAATCAAATCTTGAATACCATTGATGTTTACTCATTATTGAATCAGAGCCCTTGATCCTATTTTCAATTGCAGCATTATCAAGCTTGAAGTTTAAAAACATTGGCGAATCTCACTATAATGGATTGGAATGTGCCTCTATACAATGTTGGCGAAATTTTTTTCTTCTTCATTTGTAACGCTGAAATCACTACCACACCCATTCCAATTTCTTAATTTTGTTTTTTTTATTTTTATTTTTTTTATAACAGAATGCTGTTAGAAATCATTTTATTACAGGAAAAGTACCCCTTTGCAAACAAAGCCATGATAGCATTCCTTTTTTTAAACCATTGATAGATTCTTCAGACATCACAGAAACTACATAGTATTTGGGGTTTTTGTTATTAGTACACTAGATATGCCTATTTGAGGACCATTGTCCTTTGTCCCTTTTTTTTCACCTAGTAATTTAACTTATCCATGTTGATTGTACCCTGCAGATAGAACCCTGGATGCGCACGACCTTCTGGATGATTATTACTTGAATCTATTGGATTGGAGTTCCACCAATGTTTTGTCCATAGCCCTGAACAACATTGTATACTTGTGGCATGCTTTTGATAGCTCTATATATGAGCTTCTAATTGCATATGAAGAAGAGGGTCTCGTTACCAACGTTAGTCGGGCACTCGATGGGATGCAAATTGCAATTGGGTTGAATAATTTTGTTGTACAGTTGTGGGACTTGCAATCTAATAAAAGGGTAAATAAAACCTGTTTATCTCTTCCAAGGTTTTCTCATTCTAAGATAATGGAAATCGCTAAATTTGACATGATACAAATTCAATTGCAGCTAAGAGCCTTGAAAGGTCATCATGAACGTGTTGGTGCACTTGATTGGAATGGTCTTATTCTCACCACAGGAGGGCTGGATGGGATTATAATCAATCATGATGTTCGCATCCATGGCCACATTATTCAAACATACAAAGGACGTACCCAAGATTTTTGTGGATTGAAATGGTCTCCATCTGGCCAACAACTTGCAAGTGGCGGAAATGACAATCTACTCTACATTTGGGACAAGAGCATGGCATCCCATAATCCTTCCTCTCAATACTTCCACGAATTAGATGAACATTGTGCGGCAGTCAAGGCCTTGGCATGCATGCTTTTTCTGATTACTTATGCATGCATCCATGTTTTCCCTTTAAATTTGTCCTAACGACCCTTACCATTGATTTAGTTCTTCGGAGTCCTGATGGGTACACAGTTGCATCTGCTGCAGCAGATGAAACACTCAGGTTTTGGCAAGTTTTTGGGGCTACCAATGACTCAAAGAAGACTAAGAATAAAGATGCAAAAAGGGGATTTCAAAATGTTTCATACTCACATCCGCTAAGAATTATTTGTCCAAATTCATGGAATCAGGATGGATGTTCAACTCAAGGTAGTAATTAGATGTTTTATAATCTGCTTGCAAAGCTCTTTTGCAGGCACTCTATAGTTCTATACTCATAGCATGAATTGTGTATTTTATTTGTTGTGGACCCTGATGGAACAATGTTGCAACAACTTTGTGAGACAATGACCCATTTCTTCAGCTGCCTGATAAGCTTTAAAGTGATTTTGGCAAGTCTTTGGAGCTTCAAAGACGGTTCCAAAAATGATACGTTATGGCTGTTAGCAAGCATCTGATTCACATCTATAAAAATGCCTCCATGTTTCTACACATGGAATGATGATGAGGGGATGCTCAATGCTGCAGGTAATGCTTGAATTATTTATCTTGTTCATTAGATGTAAGGAACTTATATCTATCTTTTTATCTCCTGTATATGTTATTTCTGTAATATGGTACACTATCCCATCATGCAATTCTTGTCACGTGTGCATTCTGATAGGATATTGATATTAATCGGAGTAACTAATCACATACATAAGTACTACTCTGACTCATGTAGCTACAATTCTAACATTAAAAAATATTGACTGCACTGAACTGACTAAATTCTTACATAATCAAACACTAAATTAAGAGCTTCTCATGTCCTGCCAAGGCAGGAAATATGGACATCGTGTGTTGTATACCTGTTGCGAGGTCATGTCCATGGATTTTAAACCTTTGGTATCATGGAACTGCTAGCCTCATTAATAATCCTTGTCTTGTGTCTCCAAACAAATTTTGAATTTTTGTGGAAATTGTTTCTATTTCTTGTAACCGATAATCATCTCTTGCCTCCAGTTACTGGTATCTGTTATTTGGCTATTTGACTGATGAGCCATTACATTCTGTACTCCTCTGCACTCATTGGACTGTCATCCTGATCAATCATGATAGCCCTATGTCGCCAAACACATCTTGAATGTTTGTCGAAATTGTTCACACTCATTGGTTCTATCTGGTCATTGTATCTTCCTTTTGATTACTAGCATCTATTATTGGGTTGTTGGAGAGACCAGTCATTCTTATCCTGTATTCCTTTGCATTTCAAATCGGTTCAAGTTTGGCATTTTTTCTTTGTCCGATAGCCATCCTGTGGCTGTATTTTTGTATGAAACCTTGACGCTTTTTAGAGTTGTTGCGACTCCTCCATCTGGGTTCCCGCTGAATTCTTGCCATATTTTGGCTTGCATAACACAATTTTTTTCATACTCTACATTCAGCTAATTAGAATGTTTGCAGTTACCTCATATTTAAACATACCTATCTCTACTATTTCATGGATTTTCTCATTTTTTATTTTTTTTTTCAAAATCTATTTTGCAATACCTTTCTTACCAGATAATAGAGGTTACCACTACCATGTAAATCAAATTAAGTTGAAATTTCAATCATGGTTTCATTTTTTTATTTTCACTTCCCCAGTAACTTGTGGTAATGAACTCAGTTAATGATGAACGAGAAATAATCGTATGAAACTCTGTCTTTTCCTATTCTTAAATTACGTAATTTAAAGGAAATACCGACAGGTATACTGGTAGCATTCAATTTGTCAAATTTATTCAGAATTTGCAGATGATTTATAATTTATTATATATGGCTGATTGATACTCAACATTACCATTTACCAGATGTCTAGCAAAAAAAATTTCATCCATTTAGTCAACAATTAAAATTGGATCAATGAGATGTAATCTGCAAATGAGATCTATGAAGAATCAGTGGGAATAATTAAGATAAAATTCTAGGATTTCACTAACAGGTATACTAGTAGCATTCAGTTTGTCAGATTTATTCAGAATTTGCATATGATTTATAATTTATTATATATGGCTTATTGATACTCAACATTACCATTTACCAGATGTCTAGCAAACACATTTTCATCCATTTAGTCAACAATTAAAATTGGATCAATGAGATGTAATATGCAAATGAGATCTATGAAGAATCAGTGGGAATAATTTAGATAAAATTCTAGGTTTTCCTCTAGCTTCTAAGGCTAGATGACACATTGTCAATTATTTCAATCTAATGTAGCAGAATTGATTAAATGATAGACATTTTGAGTTTGCAGGATACTGTTTAATTTGTTATGCACTGCTATACCTAGAACTGCACACATTGAATTCCTTCTCTTTACCACACATGTTATAGAAGATCGTTCAACATTTCTTTAAGGAACATGGGATCTTGCCAGCATTCTAAGACGTTCAGGGATGGGTTCAACTCTCCAAAGAAGAATCATACAGAGAAGAGAAACATGGTTCCTCAATTGCATTTTTTTAATCTCAAGATTCTAAGGTGCGCTCTTTCGTTATTGTTTCTGTACTCAGCTAGTTGCGCTACAATTTTCCAGCACAACTAAATTAATAAGTGTCCAAGGATTCAGATTCCTACTTCCAGTGCTACATGCATTGACCACAACATTTTTCTCCATTGTTGGTCCTCTTCTTGCAGTAGGTGCTACATCCTCCCAACGGCAGAGCCCCATTTACCTTCGTGCATATGGTAAAAATGATCTCCAGGAAACCCTTTATGGGGTACTCTGCTACAGGAGTGACATTAATGTCCATATTTAATAATTAGTTCCAGGTATGATTACAGATCAGATCTTCCTTCTTTAGTTGATGGCCCCATCAACTGGATCTTTATCTTTACTTTCCACATGCTTAAGTTCGGTCTTGTGGGTTTCAGATCATGTCGATTGGCTTTGGTTCTTGCTCAAACTTCTGCTCTAGCTATATTCAGACTCTCAGGCTTTAACTCTAACTTGGTTTTGGGTCTACCTTCATGGGCTGAATCTGAGAATGAGTCTCATACACAGACTTTACAGATATTACAGTTTAAGCCTGGCATTGGCAACAAGGATTCAGATTCCTCCAGCCAGTGCTACATGCATTGACCACAACATTTTTCTCCATTGTTGGTCTTCTTCTCGCAGTAGGTTCTACATCCTCCCAACGACAGCGTCCCATTTACCTTTGTGCATATGGTAAAAATGATCTCCGGGAAACCCTTTATGGGGTACTATGCTACAGGAGTGGCATTAATGTCCATATTTAATAATTAGTTCCAGGTATGATTACAGATTAGACCTTCCTTCTTTAGTTTATGGCCCCATCAACTGGATCTCTATCTTTACTTTCCACATTCTTAATCTGGGTCCTGTGGGTTTTAGGTCTTGTGGCTTGGCTTTGGCTCTTGCTCAAACTTCTGCTCCAACTATATTCAGACTCTCAGGCTTCAACTCTGACTTGGTTTTGGGTCTAACTT